>JAPSES010000030.1:6416060-6434533 GCA_029822895.1 Maxillicosta whitleyi | reverse complement strand
CTTTAAGACTTTAACTCAAGTAACATTTCAGTGACTTTGACTTTTACCAAAGTCATTTTTTGGAGGGGTACCTATACATGTACTTGAGTATGATTTTTCAGTACTTAATACATCACCGAATATCAGTCATGCCGCAAATGATATTTATCAATTAGAATAAAGAAGGTTTCGTGCACAAATCAATACAAAATGGATAATGGATGCACATGAAAACGTTTTGCATCATGTCTGAACACCTGCCAAACTAGTGAGTAGAACTATCTTATCTTGAGTAAATTCTAAATAACACATGGATAAACTCCACACTTGCTTAAAAGGAATGGAAATGACTTCAAATGCATCAACATGCATCAGGACTTCAGTTTTAAGTTCAGCTTCAGTCCATTATGAACTGGTTTATTTCACTGAAATGACTGCTCCTAACCTTCCTGTGAACGTGTAACTGCACATTTAGTAGATTTGTAAACTCAGTGGTGACTTCCAGCTGCTAAGTGCCCCAGTCCCACTGACAACCTGAGCCAGTGGTGCAGAACCTTTAACATCACGCCGTCGCTTATCTGTCACTGCGATGACACACAGAACCAACTGAAGGGTTGCAAGAAACTCGATGACAAAGCCTTGTCTGACATTTAACTGGGAAAAAACAAAAATATCTGGCTTTGAAAACAATTACAATACTTCAGAATGAGAATGAACACAGTTTACTACCTGCTCTGCTGAAAACCAAGTATTACACATTATTACCTTGTTAACACAGAAATTCACTGGGTCTGGATCCATCCACTATGGCACTAGCTGCAAGTGCCCCAAGCATCTGAGCCAGGACGTAGCAAACAGATGTGAGGAGACTGATCTGACAGATGACCAGGAGGCTTAAAGTGGCTGCAGGGTTCAGATCTGCTCCACTGATGTGCCCCAAACTGGGAGCAAGAGCGACAATGGCCAGACCAAAGGCTAGTGAAACCTTCACTTCCTGAGCACCATTCTTTGGGTCTCCAATGCAACTATAAAGGTTAGCATCCCCACAAATTCTGCAGCCACAACTCTCCAAAACACCTTCATTTCATTTCTTTCATTTTTGCTTTTTCTGTGTCTTGTGTGTAAACTAACATGGAAGTGCCTCAATATTTATAGTCAAGAGTGGTTTGCAGAGGGGAGGAGGGGGAAAAAAAAGATGCCACAGGAGGAAGAAGTGCTGCGCAAAGATTTTAGATCACATACTTAACATCAGAAGAAGGAAACTTATGAAGGATATTTTATATGATGCAAAAGGAGTCATTACCACTTTAAGTGACTCCTTTTTTTTTTTACCAGGCTCTAAGCTTTAACACTCTTCAGAAATGACTCCTGCATTTTATTTTTCGCTGATGAGCCTCCAAAGAGCAGTGCTCTTGGTGTTTTGCCAAGGGGCTCATCTCTGAGCGCGTTGGAGATAATTATGCAGAAGAGCTGTGATCACACCACTACGCATTGAGAGTACACCTGGAAAAACAATAATAATAGAAATGATTCATAAATCAGTTGCACTTATCTGATTCACAACAGCACAGTGCATACATAATATTTGTCCAAAAAAGAGCTACAGGCCCCGAGGATGGAGCTGGCTTGATACTACATCCTGTGTACCTGATCTGGAGTCCAACCAAGAGGAAAACGCTGTTTGCCTCCCTGGATGTGCATCAGCAGATTATATGCAAGTATGATTTATAGGCCGTTCATCGCACACCCATCCATTGTATCAGCCCGCAGCAAGATGGATAAACCATTCTCCAAATTAATGAGAAGGGAAATACACGCATGTTTTTATGCGATGCAATGACTCACCATGGTGAAGTGTCCCAGACTTTCAGACAAACAGACTGTCAGAGATCCAAACACCAATGTCACTCACCATTCACTGAAACAGAAAAGGTGAGCAAGAAACACGACAGTTTTCTCTTTAATTACAATTCAGAAAATGTCTGTTAGAACCTGCAATAATAGAATAGAACAGAATAGAATAACACAGAATAGAATTGAATAGAACAGAATAGAACAGAATAGAATAGAACAGAACAGAACAGAACGGAACGGAACAGAACAGAATAGAATAGAATAGAATAGAACAGAATAGAATAGAACAGAATAGAATAGAACAGAATAGAATAGAACAGAACAGAACGGAACAGAATAGAATAGAACAGAATAGAATAGAATAGAACAGAACAGAACGGAACAGAATAGAATAGAACAGAATAGAATAGAATAGAACAGAATAGAATAGAATAGAACAGAATAGAACACAACAGAATAGAATGGAATAGAACAGAATTGAATAACACAGAATAGAATAGAATAGAACAGAATAGAATAGAACAATAAAGTATATATATATGTACAAGGTAAAATTAAAAACTAGGTGCATGGGTTGTGCTTATTGCACTGAGGTGTGTGTGTGTGTGTGTGTGTGTGTGTGGGGGGGGGTAGGTTGAGTACTGCATTGCAATAACCTAAGCCAGGATTTTAAAAAAATCAACTGCTTGATTGATTATGTATTTTCTGCACGACGCAACAAATTCCCCGTCTTTAAACTCTGTCATCAGAGAAAACACTTTGTTGTGTGACAGCTACAAAAAAAAAAAAAAAGTAGTGACATTTGAATTAAAGAGCCCATCAGCTGCAGTTAGCAAATGACATGTTGGAGATTAGAACACTGAGCTTAGACAACGTGAGTTTGGCTTTTACAGGGAAATTAGATCAGGCTGGAGACAATTCCCTGAATGCCACTCAATCTGAGCGGTGTATGTCATTCATTAGTGAGTAGCATTATTTAGGAAAATAGGAAGCACATGGAAAGATTCTACCTCCCCTTGTTGAGACCACAGACAATCACTGGTGTCGGGTTTAATACCAGGGTGCAGGATTTAGGCGCTGCTAATGGGACCTATACTTTGTGTAAACTTGGCAACAGCCAAGCCTAAGGTTAATGCCACTTTTATCCCTGGTTTTAGTAGGAATCATTTCCGTCTCCTATTGCAGCAGTGAGCCAATGACGACAAAGATGGTCATTCACAGTAACAGGCAGATTTGCCCTCCAAAAGGCCAAAGTCCTGATCTCTGGCATATCTCGTCAGACAGTGTGGGGCGTCATGCTAAAAGACACATTTTGGGCAGTGTTTGACTGATACACCCATGGTTCCAGCATTAATCTAATGTGTGGCTTTAAAGAACCAGGTTTAATTACAAACAGCTGAGAGATTTACAGTCAGTGAGAATGACCTCCACGTCTCCTGTTCTCCTCAGACTTTTCCTGTTTAACAGCACGGGAGCTGCTTTTACTGTTATTCACAGCCCATTTAAGACAGCAGCTCACTGTTACTTTCTGAGAGATAAACAGGTATTGACAGAACCATTCTGTTGAAAAGTGCTCCATCCGGGGAACTTCTGCATTAGTCCATTAGTAATTACTCCTGTCGTAGTCACCCCCTTTGAACACGTTAACCTGGGCTTTAGTTCAATGCATTTCTGCTTTGTGGTAATGTCCATAATGTGACTTCATTCTAAGGTCTAAAACACACTGGGCATGTGCAGGACACCCACTTCTACTCTTCCTTTTCTGAGCTTGTGTCACACAGAGGCGGATGCACAGGCACTAAAATCAGTCAAATGCTGCTGTGAAGGAAACGGCTCCCTTTGAATTCAAGACAAGGAAACCTGCCTCCCATTCTACTTTTCTGTGTGAAAAAAAGCAAGGGGGTTAAAAGGTCACCCTACATCTTGTCAGTAATGAGAGAGAAAAACGTGCTGAATCACCACTGACACCAACAACAATAGTCGCACCAACATGTGGAACACAACCCCCAGTTTTAAATGCAGGGAGATGTGACTTTAATGGTGCACGTACGCCATGGATGTTGTGAGTTCTTACTTTTTAATTCTTAATTTGATATCATTAACTCATTAAAGACCCAGTGGTAGCATTTTCCAAACACATTTTTTTTCTATATTTAATCTTTCTTAAGCGATTTATCAACATTTATTATAATATTATCCTCTTTATTTTGAGTTTTTTCCAGTGCAAATCATGTATTTTTTTTTATATTTAATTTACTGACCACATATGTACACGCTCCAAGTTATTTCAAAGGATATTATTATATTAAAACAGAGAAAACTGGAGAAAAAGTGACTTTTTCAGTAAAATCTAACATTAACTGAACATAAACCAAGTGTGTCCATCCGCTGTCATTGATTCAACACTGTGGGTTTCAATGGTGAATGGTGAATCAATGTTCTAAATTCACTACGGAGCCTCTGAACATCCAAATGTATCATATCTGATGACTAAGAAAAAATGATAAACTGTATTTTACAACAATTATTCATGTGTATTGATAGGATTAGTGGATCAATGGATATTAAACATTTTACACCAGTACTTTGTTTTGGTTTCCAGTGGGTCTTTTATGGGTTAAATCTATTGCCTTGAATGTGTTTTTTATTGTTTCCACATGTGTAAAATCACACAAAATCATCTTTTTAGAATTACATTTAAGTTGTTCTATTTGAGTGCTGTTGTTTCTGAAATTTGATGATGCTGTTTCTCTATATTGTATATGCTATTATGATTATTATTATTATTTTATTTAAAACTTTGCAGGATAGCACAGTTAGATACTTACATACACCTATATCACAGCTGAGATAACAAAAACTCTAACTTTAATATATTAAATATGTAATGATTGACTGCTAGATTTATTTTCCCTTTTTCACAGTTTTTTTTATATAGTGCCAGTGAATATCATATACCTGCTTTATTTTATCAGATGGAAATAATATTTAAAAAAAACTAACTAGAACCCCAAATATAGACAATAGGGTCTCAAAACATAATGCCGGAGTGATCAAACATAGAGAGACAAATTATTACAGTGATGTGTCATGACTCAGGAGCGTCAGATTAAAGGATGAATGAGGAGCATGAAGCAGAAATGGAAATCAGTCAAGTATATAATCAATATTTGTACTTGTCTGTTAAACAAATGGTATTTTGGTACCACTTCAAAGGGTTCTAGTTACACATAAAAGTGATAATATCTATCATATATTTTAATGTAGTAAGTTTTAAAGGAAAAAACTGGGAGTTCAGTTTTTGTGCATGTAATCTAAATTAGTTGGTTTTTCTTTAAGTTTAAATAAACACCATCTGTCATTTGAAGTGATAGTAAATAAAAATCATGAGTATATGGAGATTCCTTTTTTTTCTTCATTACAAACAACCTCATTCTGTTCTTACCTTTAAAGACTGGATATCACACAAGCCAGTTTACATTTTTAATTAGACATTAGGTTTTTATTCAACGCTGCACGATGTCTGAACAGGAACATGGCAGAGAAGAGGAGCTTCTGCAAACTATTACAGAATGCATGAAATAAGGGACTTTGTATTCTTGGAAAACGGTTGCTTCTTTGAAACAAGTGCCAACCTTTGTACACCCTATAATAATGGAACCTGAGATACGCAGAATCTTAAGAAATCATTGGCAAAAGGGAAGATATTTTTGGTATTTTTCACTGAATACGTGCCATGTTTGCAGGTGTTCTTGGGTCTTTCCTGGAGCGTCTCATGGATATACATTAATCCCTCTGTGTGTATGATGCAAAACCCAGGTGTTTGGTTGTCAGTACAATCTACTCACCCATATGGCTCAGGGGGGATTTAAAATGTTGGGGGGATTTTAAGTCTTGCATCCATTTCCAGTGGCTCTATAACACATTTCATCAACCCTCATTGTGCATAATCTCCTTTATCCTCTCTGGGATGTTCCCGTGGAGGCTGGGAGTCCTGCAGTGCACTGACCACTGGGCCCTGTGTCAGACATAATACAATACTGTAGTTGATAATTACCTGATACAAGTTCTAGGTGTCATTGGCAAATGTTAATGCTCACTTGCTCCCAGACCTTTAATAGTAAGATATCTGTGCGATCTAATGGGACACTTCTATGCTTAGACCAGATCATCATTTTGGCCTTAACCACAATCTCTCCACATCAGCCTAATTTAGCCATGCCAAGTGGTGCTGAGCTCGGAGTTTCCGCTTCATCTGCATTTACACAGCAGGTGTTGGCCAATCTGTGCTGCAGCTTCTTATTAAATGTTTAAAGGATTATGTGAGTAGATGTGAGGTGTTACCACTATTTTTACTGGACCAGATTTTGTTGTTGTTTGATTAAAACAGATCTAGACAGCAGGTCAGAGTCATTTTTAACTGTTAGGCATAGTGGAGTTGAAGCAGCGGGTGAGATACTAACAGTAGTAGACAGGTTCTTAATGCAGTTTGTGTGACCCTCCAACACTACACCAAGTTAAACAGCTTCTTTTATTGTGCCATGCTAGGCTGCAGAAAACACCTCCACAGTGCCAATGCTTTTCCCAGTGCCTGTTTGGCTTGTCTTATTACTCATGTGACAGTGTGATCTTAAGGCAAATATTAACTCTAACCTGGTGGTGTCCCTTTTATGTACAGAGTCTACCGCTGCGGCAGTTTATATATCTCAATCGAAAGTTCACTTGTATTCTTGGACTGTATTCTGTCAAAGAATGACCAAAAGTTTCCGCGTCAAAGTCCAGAAAAGCCATTTAATCTTTGCCTGTCCTTCTCTTTTGGCAAACGGCCCAAGTGAGTAACAGAGTAAGGGGTGAGTCAGAGAAACGTCATTGGCCTCTGCTGGCAGACGCTTCATGTGTTGAAAATATGAACATAGGAAGCTATCCATCCATCTATCCATCAGCAGCACAAGGAGTAATACTTTAATCCAAGTCGATTGAAAGGATATGTTTTTGCTTACATGGGTCTCAGATGTGTTAGATTTAAGGGAAGTTGGTATTCTATGCTTCCAATAGGACATAAGAGTTGGAAGGATGTTGGTGTTAATCCTGACCATGCCCTGTTAGATAATAAGAGCTGCTTACATTCAGCTTCATTTAAAAGGTAGAAATATTCATAAAGACCTAAGACCTTGGCTCACAGGCAGAATGTTGTGATACACAGGATTAATATTTCTTCTTTACTGACAAAATAGACCTGTTATGTAGTGTAAAGCCTCAGTTTGGGTTGGTGGTGGATTCTCATCCCATAACCTGTCATTGGTGCATCCTTCAGCTTGGGGGTTGCTCTTTAAAGCTTTACTTTTTGCTATCTTATTTATTTATTTTTGATGAATCTGTACTGTAGAAACGCCAAATTTGAATGAAAACAAACAATTTACACACATTAAGAGCAAATAACTGGTTTCAAAATGTTGCAAAAATATGCTACAAATATACTGACTATGTTTCAACACCCAAAAATGACAAAAGACCTTCAACAACAACTGTTTTATTTACTTAAAAAAAGTGAGAGACAATTCAAGAGTGCACATACAATACATTATTCATCAGAAAACATATAGTGATACATAGATACAAAGAAGTACAAAAACATGGCTCAACACAAAATACTGATGCAGGAAATATTTTTATTACACCCAATGCTCTGTCAGTATTCTTCACACATCACTGTGAATGCTTGAGTGGCAGTCTGAGTGGGGTCAAACAAAAGTATAGACATGTACAATGATGCTAAATGGCTGTGGTTTGTTCTACTTTGACGTCATTTCCACAGTTGTAGCATCATTCCCACCGTTCACATCATAGTCTCCCACTGGGCCGCTCACCAGGACCTTCATACGCTGCGGGAAATCATCAAATTTGGGGGAGAGGAGGAAGTCGTATATGAGGGCGGCTGCCACGCCACCACACATTGGTCCCACCCAGTACACCTGCAGTGGAATCTCTGATCAGTCTCTGGATCAGCAATACTTAACATGTGCAAACACACAGATCTATTCAACCATTGTAGCACAGATTCCAGGCCATGGTTTAGTTTGGTCAATATCACAGCCAGACTTATTGTAAAATGATAGCATTCACAGGTTATAAAGTTATCTGCCTGTTATGCAGTTATTGAATTATTTAAGGTTGACATGCAATGTGCATAGTGAAAAAAAAATGTTTGGCATGTGAAAAGAGATTGTGTGCATTTGGCTCTGACTTACCCAGTGGTTTGTGAAATCACCCAGGATCAAAGCTGGACCAAAGGAGCGAGCCGGATTGATGCCACAGCCCGTGTAGCTGATCTGTAATTGACCACAGAGTCAACATAAGAGGATATCTTCACGGTCTGCTGGTAGAATTGTGTCTGGCAGGAATGAAGCTAAATAATAAAACTGATCATCATGTTTACTTTGGTTTCATCCCTATCATACTGGTTTACATCATTCAAATGCGCTGTGGTTCTTAGATTGGCATTAAATTATGAAAGGGATGTGTATGATGTGCAACTTACAGCTGCCAAATGTCCCAGACAGACTGAGAGGCCAATAGCTAAGGGTGCAGAGCCAGTGACATCACGCCGCCTTTTATCAGTCACTGCAATGACACACAACACCAACTGGAAGGTTGCCAGGAGCTCGATGCCCACGCCTTGGCTGGGAGTGACACCGTTGAGCTGCAAGAGTCGGAGAGGAATCCAAAACAAGAACACTTTGTCAGTCCATGTCACTTAGAGGAATGATTTCCCATCCGTTTCATCACTTCATATTTAGCAACTCCTGGCATTGCTCTGGATGTCTGACAGCAATTTGGCAGAGACATAGAAGTGCCACATTGCTTATTCATTTTTCATTTGTGCAAAACCTGGACATTATCATTCACTGTAATGCGCTTGTGGTGCATGAAGATAGAGTCTCCCCAAAGTGAGCAGATCTCCAAGTCACGAGAAGTCACTTGATGTTATTCTCTACAGATGAGCTAAAACAAAATGCATCATATTGCACTTTGCAGATTTTTAAAAAACTGGTTTCAGATGGGTGTGTTTAAATCATTTGTCATCACCATCCAATAATAAGCTACCACACTATGTCCAAAGATGCCAGTTTTTGCAATTTTCAAAATATCAAATATTACAGGGAAAAACTGCTCAAGTAAATAAACGGCGCATTGTATACAAAAATAGGAATCTGATTTCAGTGCATCACATTTCTTTGTACTATGGCACATTCACATAAACAACATAATAATAACAACTGTTTACATATATTCTATTAATAACCAAAAAGATTCTACTCACAGAATTGACTCCAAGAGCATCAGTGGTATTTGGACGTGCTCCAAACATAATGCCACTGGCCAAGGCCGAACCCAGCATCTGGGCTACAATGTACATGACCGCCTTGAACACGCTGATCTGGCAACTGGCAAGCATCCCAAGGGTAACTGCAGGATTCAGGTGGGCTCCACTGATGTGGCCTAAACTCTGGGCTAGTGTGGCAATAGCCAGTCCGAAGCCCAGTGCCACCTTCACCTCCTGGTCGGGGCTAGTGTTGTTCTTGTTCCCAATGGCGGTGGCTAAACTGAGGAAAATAAAAAGGGTCATGCCAACCAGTTCGGCTAGAACAGCCCTCCAGAAATCCTTACTTTTGAACTCTCTCATGGTGGCTCTGTGGTCTCCAACTGTGGGTTTGAGCTGGTCCTCTGTAAAGTGTTTGTACTCACAAACAACAGCAACAGGCTGCATATATAAGGCTAGAGCTGATAATGGTCAGTGGGCGGGCTTTTAAAAAACTGAAAGAGAAGGCCACACTGAATTAATGAGAAATCCAAAAGCCTGGTCTCTTCCCTCCCTCTGCTCCCTCTCTCTCCCTCCTCCCCTCCTTGTCCACCGGCCCCTCTCATAGTACCTCCCTACACATCGCTCTCTGGTCTTTGGACTTTTGTGAGTAAGAGAATTAGGCCCTAAAACAGTTTCGCACCTAGGTCAATTTTTTACTCATGCCAGCATTTGCTGTTGTGTTTGTGTTCTGTTACTTTGTTGTCACTCAAAAAACAGTTGTCTATCAAAGTCTGAGATGCTGTTTTGCTTAATTTGAATGTGTATCATTTCACTCTACTCACTTGTGAAATGTACAGCTTTGCACAACATCTAGTTGTGCATATTAATCATTTCTTGATCACTGATAGCTGATAAGGGTGATCTAAAAAGAAGCCAGACAACTCCCTTGTAGTCATTTCATTTCTCGACCTTTTCAGCACCCTCCCAAGCCTTTATAAGACCACCCAAAAGGTATTGTTGTGAGCTCTTTAAATCAAAAGCGTGCTGATACGCCAAAGAAAACGCACAAAATGTTATAAAAATAACAGGAAAACTGAAAATTTGGAATACATTTCTAACCTCCAAGTAAAAATAATAAACACAACAAGGATAATGGTTGTAAATAAATGAACAAAAATAAGTACAAAAGAAATTAACAAGAATGCTCACTTTATGTCAGAGCATATTTTAACACATTAAATTAAAAAATTGAACCAAAGCACATTTGTGGTCAAAGTGAAGTGGAATGCTGCTAGGTAAAACCTCTGAGAAATGAACTGCCTTGTGCACCTGGGCCCCAACTCAAAGGAGTGTGACAAAAAAAAAAAAAAAAAAACAGCCAGACCTCCCTCTGCAGCATATGTCATGGAATGTACTTTTGCGGCCACTGTGGGCATTTGTAAAAGGATTAATTTACAGTATTTCTTCATCATCTGGCCATATATCATTAACTTTTTTTGCAACATTTTGCAGGACATCCAAACAACAAATGATCTATTTTTAGGTGCCATCAAACATGGATGAGGCAAAGTGTCCCGTCCTTAAGCAAATTTATGTCCTTTTAATTATTAACTGTACCAGCTTATGCTCTTACAAGCCTGATGGATTCATATTAGGTACATTCCTGTCAGTGAGAATATGCAGAGTCAAATGCAAATATAGTTCTTAAGGATATCTTGCTGCAACATGACACATAGTTCTTTAACCACAATGACTAATGTTCAGAGGACTGTTTGAGGAGGATGTTGAGTTGCAGAAATCTACTTAGCTGGCTGCTGTCTCAGTGTCTCCGAAACAATATATGTCATTACTTTCAGTCATTAGTATTTACAACGATTTATGACGTGTTGTTTTCTTCTAAATTGAATGATTCATAGCTGTGTTATCATTTTTATACCTTGCTTTGATGTGAAAAGGGCTGGATGTTCAGTATAACTGATTTGTCCTTCTCATTATACTGTATGTACAGTATGACATAAGATTTCTGCTGGCAGGACACACCTAGACCTACAACTCAATGTTATTTTTTAATGTCCTGTAGTGAGGTTGGCTGCCCAGGAACAGGAAGCAGATAAGGGCCATTTGTCAGTAAGGAATGATGACATATCCTCTAAACTCCCATACAAAAGTAAAAAAAAAAAAAAAATACATAAAAAAATAGGACCTATAGCTTTGTAGCTCATTCTATCTGTAGCATGCACTATTAAGAATTAAAAACAGCTAGAATTTGTGAAGTTCTGCCTATATGTTAGAGTCCTGTGGTCTTGAGGCAGGAGATCAATCTCCCAGTAGAAGTGGATGGTATTTTCACTGAAGGAGAACTCAATGAATGAAATGAAAGTCCATTTATGACTTCCTATCAGTGCTCAATAGTAACTACAGTATATTGGTATCTGTAACCATTTTCATTTTATAAGACATCAAAATATGACCCATTATAAGTAAAGACAATTTTTTAATAATTTAAAAAATTGCAAAAAAAAAAAAAAAAAAAAATAATAATGATAATAAAAACAAAACAAAACAAAACTGTGAACAAATTTTGTAAATATTGGCCCAAGTCCAATTCACCCCTTGACCCCTCCCACTTACCCTCCTCCTCCATTTTGCACATTCACATAAAGGGGTAATTCTTGACGAGTCAGAGGGGAAGGGCTAAGGGAGGGGGGTTGACCCTGGAAATGGAAATTTTTCTGGACCACACTACAAATGAACGGTATAAGAAATTTCCCATAACTTTGTTCTAATCATCAGCACAAATCATTGGCACACAGCCAAAAAGTGCAGTAGTGTGATGACAGAAACACACAAACATACATATTTTCTTGTTATATAACAATCATTTTATCATCCATTTAATGCTGTTTCAATGTAATACACACCACATTTCTGCAGTTTGTAGTTGATACCTGCAAAAAGATGCCCAAAGGCCATGAAAAGAGACAGTTACAGCTGCTGACGGTATGATGAATACTTTCACAAAAAAAGTTGTTGCATCTGTTTATAGCAGCATCGAGGACTCCTGATGACATAACAGGTCTGGAAGGGTTGTCCCATTTCGTTGGGGAATGTTTCAACCCCTGCGCCTTACAGCTCCGTTTCAATGCGTAGTGCCAAGTGCAAGACCAAGAGGTAGGGGTGAGGGGTGAATTGGAATTGGTCATGGTCTCATGGAAGTTACATATAAAATTAGAATTATCTTTTTTTATTATTTTTCAGTCAGCATTATCTTACCAGCACTTTACATCTTGTACATAATGTCTATGTATATAAAGAAAAAAACAAAAACATGTTCACACAAGGGAGCATTGACAGAAATAGTAAAAAATATGCACAGTAACCCATCATGGAGTAAAAGGGTATAAAGTATATTAAGTATAAAGTATACTACACATTCCATTCTTTCTGTACAGAAACCCTATCCCCCTGTATAAGAATAACACTGAACATTTAAACTGACCGGTTGTTTCATTGGACAAGATATTTGAAGAAATTTCTATCAAAGACAACGATGTTGTCAGACACAGTGTCTTCACAATAACTCATGACCCATTGGCTGCTGAGCTAAAAAAGAAAAGCTTTATTACTGCTTCAGGTTAGGCAGCAGTTAAGCAGGGTTATTTTTGGTAATACCTCATACTTTTTATTGTTTTGTGTACAGAAAATACAATCTGAAACTTATACAATGTATAATGTACGTACAGGTAGTCATCGGGTTACGACGTACCTGAATTTACGCTATTTAAACTTTACGATGCCAGATTACTGTACATACGTACTGTATACTGTACGTACGGTATCTTATTTTTTTTACTTTATCTTATTACTATAACATATAATACATGTATTTGGATAGTTATTTAGAGATTTACGGGGTTTTTAGGGGTACTAAAGTGTCAATTCTGACTTACGCGGAAATTCGGGTTACGTCGACAGCGTAGGTACGGAACTTGTGGACTACCTGGATATGCAAAGCAATGTGTATCCATTTTCACTTGTCGTGTCAAAATGAGTAAAAAAATTCTGATAAATGATAATAACAGAAAATATACTGTTGCCTATAATGTTGGAATAATTAAAAATTTTTTTTTTTTTTTTTACCTCTTCTGATGAAATGGTAATAAGAATATAATTTATTGTTCATAGATAACGTATAACTGGGACTCAGTATGTAATCATTTCATCAGGTCAAAGGTGAGTACTGAAATAAAGAGAGGAATGTGTCTGAAAACAAAACTATTCCGACTTCATGGGCAACAGTGTACATGGAATAAAACAGAAGCACCACAGAATTCAACTTTTGTGCTTCTTTCTCTTAAACTTTCATGTCACTGCTGGCTTTTTTTTTTTTTTTTTAACCTGCTGAGACATGTCTGGAGATAAACCAGATATTTGGTTTTGCGTCTTGTTAAGTTTTTGACCTTAACTGAATTATCTGGTTGAAGCTGCAGCATGACTTGCAATAATCAGGATAACCTTAATGTGTTTAGTCACTAAAATACATCTTAGGATCAGTCATCTTTAATTTGTTGCATTGATGTTGAAATTGAAGCCACAGGCATTTATCTGAAAGCAAAGTCCTGTTTATGATGTGGAGGAAGAAGCATTTTTAATCCCCTCATCAGATTTCATTTGCCCTGCGCAGATTCTTCCAGGCTGAAAAACAGTGGTGCAGATGATGAACACTTGAATGACTGTTTATGGTAAAAGTTATATATACTGTATATACATGACAGAGCCAAAAGTGTGCATTTTGAGGAACGCAAATGAGCAGACATTTCAATCCATACAGTGTCAAGGCTGGACCCACTTACAGTCACTCACATCCACTCCCCGCAGTCCCTTTTAAAGCAATGAACTCCCCACCTGGATAAAATGACACGTGCACTGAAGGGTAAAATCATGAATAATGATAATGATTTACCAACACTTAAAAAAAAGCAAACTTCATGGTTTGCATGGGAACTAATACATTTCCACTTCCATGCTTTTATACCTACTTTACCTTTGTTTTCTTCAAAATAAAATAACAGAAGAGTAGAACGTATGTGTGTCTCCTGTGGTCTGCCATGCAAAAGCTGAGCTGTCATCAGGTTTCAATTCTAGCAATAAACAGATAGGCATGAAAAAATGTTATAAATTAAAAATGAAACAAAACAATATAGAAGATAGTCCTGTGATAAACTGGTGACATGTCCAGGGTGGAATCTACCTCTGCACATTTGGAAAATGGCTGAATAAATGAATGAATGTAGAAAATAAAACATGGAAAGAAATACCTTAAAATAAAATAATAATAAACGCTATCTGCAATTACCTTAGGAATGAAGTTAGCTAATGTCAACAAATGACTGCTCTGAGTAGGTTACAGGTCTAGGTGATAGGTCCAAAAATGTTATCATGATGAATATGTTCACGTCAGTTGATTTACATAGTTATCATAATTTATGTCAAATCATTATTTCTTACAAGTTCCAAGACTCATATTTTTTGTTCCTGAAAGAAGAAATGTATTCAATATAAAAAGTGCAAAATGATGTTCAAATATAACAACATGAAAACAGCACAAAAAGGTAAAAAGATGTAACAAAGATGAAAATAATGTAAAAATCCAGCAAGATAAAAAAAACATTGTTTTCTCTAAAGGACAAGGTGTTACAATCCCTAGTTTTTTTTACTACTTCTAATTTGTTACTACTTCTAGTTCTTGGTGGTTGCAATAAGGCTTTACCAGCAGGACACATCGTCAGTTGGGTACCTCATTATGGGGTGTTCTGGCCAATTATCACATTACACCCTCTGCTGAGGCAGGCCCTCCACAGGTTGATCAAACCTGGTGTGTGTCCTGTGGTTAGCTCTTGACCTTTGTGTCGGTCCTCTTCAGCCACAGCCAGTGTCTCATTCTCTCGGCGGTGTTGGCCAGTGCTTTGATGGCATTTCTGTGAGTCTGTCCCCTGACTCCAGTGTCTCTAAGGAGTTTTGCTCTTGTGCTGTCTACGAAGTCTGTACACCCCACCGCCCCCGGGCACACTGTTAGCTTCCAGGATCTGTCTTCTGCCTCAGTTGCCAAGTAGGAGTAGCACAACTTCTTACACTCATATGTTTCTTCCATGGCGTCCTCCCTGAGAACTGTTAGTTCTATGATGTAGGGAGCTGCTGGGAATTAGACCAGAGGACCAGGTCTGGTTGCAACATGGTTGTTCTGATCTCCAAGGAAGATGAACCTCTGATCTAGATTGAATTGCATCTGCCAGACCCAGGTTGCATTCAGTGGAGCCAGATCAGGGTTTGAGGGGCTATCCCTCTGCTTGACCCATTCTGAACAAACGATGGGGTGTGTCAGTGGTTGATGAAGAGTTGGGCATTGATGGATACCCTCTTGCACTTGAGTTTAATTGCTAGACTCCTGAGGACCTGGTTGTGTCTTCACATGCAACTGAGTGAGGCTGGTCCTACAGCCAACCAGGATGTGCTTGAGTGTTGCAGATTTGTGGGAGAGGGCAGCACATCACATGTAGATAGGATGATGAAGCTCAGCCTGTTGATTTCAAGCCCCAGAGATCAGTCCACGTGAGTTTTCTTTTCTCCACACCCTCTCACCTTATCCAGCAGCCCTGACTGACTTGTGCTGTGGCTTTGGAGCATTTGGCATCTTTGTTTGATCTTTGGTATCAGATGCATTTTACCAGAGAGGTGTTACAGCTCCAAGGCCGAAGCCTTCTCTGCCTTGTTGGACATGGAACACTAAATCACAATGGAGGAGAGCAGATTTGGCCTGTAGCACAGCTATGGCCACTTCTAACCTGTAGTCAGGTAGGTGGGATGACTCTCACCACAGGGTCCTGAGAGTCAGTGAGGGACATGTCCAGTCTCACTTTGGCACACTTGAAATCTTCAACTAGACTAGAAATTAGTGGTGACAGGACTCGATTGCTGTAGAGTCCATTAATGCTGAGGCATTAGGAAGTCCCAGCCACTTCCTTGTGTGAGATTTCACTGGTCTTTCCAGCTGATTGGCATGGCTAACCCAGACCTTGTACATGGTCAATGGCCACAAAGGTCTGGGTAGCAGCCCAAACTGGTAACACCAAAGCTTCATTTTCTCCACTAGTGCAGTATTGTCGATTTGCTTAAGGCCGTTTACCGTATCCTGCCAGAGTTCCTCAAGTTGCTAGGTGTCTTTGAAGACTGTATTAAACCAACATACAAGGCTCTTGATGGGCTTTTCTAGGATTGTTAGTTGTCCTGTGATGATGGAGATGCTGCATGAATTGTCTGGTTTGAACTCCATTCTCATCCACTGAAGTTGTTCCTGGAGTTTCTGAAGCAATTGTCTTGTGCATGGTTTTGTTGTTGTGATGATGGTCATGTCGTTCATGTAGGCTCTAATTGGTGGAAGACGCAGGCTGCTCTTGGTTCTCTCACCTCCCACTACCCAACAACATGCTAGTATGACCAGCTCCATTGTCATGACGAATGCCAGAGGGGAAATTTTGCAGCCTGCCACAAAGCCGATCTCCAGATGATGCCAGGCAGTGGTTGTCAGATGTTACGCAGAACTGGAGTGAAATAAATAAATAAATAGGACACCTGACAAAATGCTGTAAAAGATGAAACAAGATATAGCAAGATGAAAAAGTCATAAATATAGGAAGATGAAAAAAGCATTAAAATACAGTAAGATAAAAACAACATAAAATACTAGAGATGCAAGATGAAAACGATGAAAAAAACGCATAAGATGTAAAAAAAAAAAGTAAAACACTGTAAAAGACAGATGGAAATAAAAAAACCCACAACATAATAACTGTAATAAAAAAATAACAAGACCAAAATATTGTTAAAGATTTAACAAGATGAAAATGTGACAAAAGATGCAATAAAGTGAAAATAAAGTAAAACTAAACCAGCAAAATGTACAAGGCTAAATGACCTAAACGAAGAAACAGGATAAAAACATTAAGATAAGAATTTAAAAAAAGTAAACAAATCAAAAAGAAAAGAAAAATGTATAGCGCAACAATTATATACATTTCAAAATAAAATCCAACTGCGATAAATATTGTTTTATCCCCAGCCTGAACCTTTAAACCTTTAACCTTATTCAATAATTTTATTACACTGACATTATACTGTTTCCTGCTGGTACATTTGCTTCTTTCCCCATGTTTCTATACAGATGATGGGCATCACAAACCACCAGGTGTGGACTGTGTTGACATGAAGTGCAGCATAACACTCAAACTATTCCTATCAGTCAAGACCTGCTGTAAGAAACTCAACAACCCCCAGACAGCTTAAGGTATATAAGATAACTGCTCATCTTATCAGACGTATAGACTCCTCCTGCTCTGCATCTGCCTTCTCCAAAACATTCCTTTACTTTATGCTATGTCACATTTGTCTGAATTGTGAGGTATGAACAAACGGTGAAAACATCCACTGCATAAACAAAGTGAGAAACATCTAAAAGTTAAGTAAAAACCATTAAAATTTCCAGTTAATGGAACTGATTCTTTTGCTGGAATGTAAATATCAGGGTAAGGTCAAGGTCACAGTGTGCTTCTTAGTCACATGAGTTTGTTTGGTATTCAGGTTCAGAGGTGAAACGTGGTAAAGACATGAGGTTCTCGGAGTCACCAGACCATAATAATCCACGTATGCGATGGAGAAATCCATAAATAACAATGAAAGCCGCAATAAAACTCAGCAGGTTCATCCGACAAAGTGAAGAAGAGCAACGGAATACTTATGAATGACAATAAACGCTCAAATGGAAGTGTTTCCATTTCAAACTGGAAAAGTTTCTATGGTTTGATGAGGTGAGAAAGTGTCGTATATATTTGTAACTTTGCTGCACCTCAGGAGCTGCCAGTTGAATTTACTGCTGGGGTTGGAAATTGAGAGGATGGAATTCAGTTTTTCTTTAATGCTTCAAAAAACAAGTGCAGCTGTCATTTTCCTGCCACTTGCTTTTACATTCTTATCAGCATGACGCACACATCTGCTGTGAGTTTCTAAAAACAGCAAAAATAATACAAGGGTCAGAAAGAAGAAAAACACATTTTCGTAGCTCAGTTTTAATTCCAGACAATTAGGAATCAATTATGAATTTGCTCAGAAATACATTTTTTTTTTTTTTTTTTATGTCAATGTGGCTTGAGTGAATAACAAAATACATTGAATTTATCCTGACCCTAAAATACTGTATTTGACTCTTCAAAGTCAAAGTCAAAGTCAAAGTTGCTTTATTGTCATATGTATTATATACGTTTCAGCATACAATATGTATGAAATT
>JAPSES010000030.1:6391082-6402646 GCA_029822895.1 Maxillicosta whitleyi | reverse complement strand
ACTTTTCTGACGCTGTAAGTAGTTTTCAGTGATTCCTTTGTGATATCTATAGCACAGAAAGAAAGGCAATACAATCACAGAATAATCCACCATGATGGATGATCCGCTGTTGTTGTGGCCGGTCTGAAGTCACATGACCTGTGTTTGCCAAAGTTTCTTGGTCATGCGCAGTGCGCTCAGGTGGAAAAAAAAAAGGTCCATCGGAGAATGTAAACATTACAACCTTATGTGTCACTTTAATTAACAAAAGCAGGAGGGACATTTATTTTCAGTGACTATGTAAACAGTATATTCAGAGTATTATCTTTCTTTGGAAATAAGGAAAAAAGCAATTTTAGTATGTATGTAAATTGAGATGGGAATCGAGAATTCCCAGTAGCTATTCCTTGGAATCGTTCGCCTGCCAGCTTAACAATTCTGCTTACTGATTCTTCCTTTATTGTACATGTATGATGACGTCACACATATGCTGCACAACATGGCGTGTAGACAGAAATGCTCCAAAGTGTGGCTATATTTCACATGAAAAGTTGCCACCGGGGCCACTTCAAACACTTGCAAAGCTTCTATATCTTCAAAGGGGGTGAATCCCTCCAATATGCTTAAACATGTCCACACAGCATGCAATTCATTAGCAGGAATGTCACATGTTTGATACGCTACTTAACAGTGCTTATGAATCTAGTGGCAGAGCAGGCACCAGGGTGCGGGGGTGGGGAGGGGCACATAAACATCCTGCCCCCTCAAATACAAGTCTGCAAAGGTAGGGGAAAGGAGAATGAGATGCACAACAGACATGGATAGATAGAGGAATTTGTAAAGTGTCCCCCCCCCCCCGAACTGGGTCTGACGTCATCTCTTCTTATTAGTTGTGCATACTGTATATGTTATCTTTTCTGTGCAGAGATGGAAATATAATGCAAACAAACCTTTTATTCCCTCACCCAATGAAAATTGATAAGGAATCAAAATCAATAATGGAATCGGAATTGTTAATTTCTTATCAATTCCCATCCCTACATGTAACTATAGTCATTGACTTGGATTTATTTTAGTTGTTTGATGTTAGGGTCCTTATATAAATAGGATGTTTCAGGAAAATAAATGATTCCAAGGGGATGTAAGCGTTTAAGGACTAACATGGGTTTGTGTTGGGCTAAAATCTGCACATTTTGTTAAAGGACAGTGAATATTATCATTGTGCATAAAAAGCCACTTAACTGTAACTCCTAAAATGATCATAATCAGAGGTTTCTTTTTTCGATGACATTATTTACATACCAAATACTGAAGTCAGAGGGAATAATTTAACATTTTGCTGTGTTTATTCAGTAGTTTATTCTCCCTAGGGATCCCAGCTGGTAGCCCTTATGCAGTGTTATGGTACGTCAAAAGTGTTGGCAGGACGTGGATTAGGGAGACAAAGAAGGCACGTCATATTTTTTTTCAGTTTCAGTCAATCAATCTGGATGCTGACCTCTTGGCAGAAACATGACACAGACCTGAACAGACAGATGACAAACTAAAGCACAGAGCAGTCAAACCCAGACAAGGAAAGGCCTGTTTACACCGTCTTTAAGTGAAAAATGCTGTAGTGCGCTCTTGTATCAGTAGTCTTATCATTGTTGCAGGTCTTACAGTTGGGAACACGGTGGTAATCATTAGAAAGAAACCATTGGAAACGCAGTTAAGACACAAAATGTTTCCTTAACAACCCAAAATGAGGTGTTTTACAACGTCCTTCAACACTAACTAATCACCATTCCATAGGACATTCATGTTTACTGTTAAAAAAAAACGATTTTCTTCACCTCTTTATCTCACCAAACATGCCCAGATCCAGTGATTCATCGTCAACATTCATATTGTGTTTGTTTACATGTACATATTTGTGCATTCGAGGAAGTCAGCGACGAGGCTAGTGGAGCATGTGGGCGACGTTGGCAGTGAACTCACCAGTTTCTTTCATTTCCTGATGCGTCTTAACAGCAGCGGAGTGTGGTCACTGCTGGATTGCACACAGAACGGCACCTTTTTAATGGCAGCTTTATGTCCTATGAAAAGAAAGAGCTGTTATTATTGTTTTTTTTTTTTTTAAATGTGTGAACGTAGTGCATTAGGACGAGATGAGATTCATACCTATGATGGGCTATGAACAGATGGTTAGTCAGAAACGCACTGTTCCTGCACCAGTGCCTTGAATTAGTCCTACTTCAGTGGAATAGCTCACAGGGACAAACCTCACAACCTGCTCCCCTCCCCTTGCTTCTGCACCGTCGCCGCTTGTTCACAAACACAGTGTGATATTTGTCTTGGAGAAAGTGAGAATTTTATCTGGAAAACACCTTGTGCTGCCACTGTATAATCAGCTCTCCCATGCTTGAATGTGCTGTTCTTTAGCTTTTGTGAATCTTCTGCGTGGATGGAAGTGGCTTGTGATAGCAGTAATATCCTTTGTGCACTTCACCAATATATAAGCTGTTTAAATGGCATTATAAAAAGCAAAAGGTCAGATCAGCAGACAACACCATCTCTCTCATAGCGGATATCATCACTTTACATTAGGTCCGTCACAATTACATCAATACTCCTTTTACTGCAATTATTGGAGCAAATTGCAATTATTTTGCCTACTCCTGCCGATAGTCTCCATTCATCTGGGGTTTAATAATAATAATAATGATGTGAACTATTAGTCTCGGTGGAGATCTGAGCTTTGTGGGTTATTTATGGATATGGGTGTGTGTGAGTAGGCTGTATAATCAGGTGATCAAGAAAAGTGAAGGTCTGAAATGTATTAAAAGACTGTACATGTACAATAGACAGATTTAGAAAGGACATGATGGTGCATAAAACAGGGTCATCTGCATAGAAATGTACCATTATGTATAATTACAATTAGGGATGATAGATATTCTACTGTTATGAATAAAAGAGGGCCAAGACCCATCATGAACCACACATAAGTAATATACCAAAATGGATGGGTTTTCATGGAAACACATACTTTTCATAATGTCTGTGGTGTTTTTTTTTTTAATTTTTTATTCCTGTTGATAACTTCCAGCGTAAATTAAGCACAATATACTGATACTAACTGTCTCCTGTGTATGTGACATTTTTTTCAAAATATTCAAGTTCTCTAAAATGCAGTAATGATTTAAGTTCATTGTTCCACTATTATAAGAAACCACACCCCAGAATCACTGGATTAACTGAAAAATCAACAACATCTCTCATATCATCAATAATACAAATATCTTCCTCTTTGTTTCAGATACAAAGAATATGAATGATGGTTGTCTCTATTGTGTTTCTTTTCATTTTAAAGTTCAGTGTTTGAAACTGGAAAAACAAGTGAATGCTAAAACATGTTATTACTGAAACATGTTATTAGAGTAAATTATTATTCTACTTTGGTACAAAACAGCTGAGATTCACCTCAGGGTTTTTTTTAAAATTATGATATTGTTTGTACTGATGGTGTACAATATATTCAAACATATTCTAATATTCATTCTGGTTCATTCAAAAAATAATAAATTGACTATTTCTAAACTCACAGCATATTTCAACAGTACACAACAGTTGCAACAATTGCAGCTGTGTTGCACCATAGCTTTGAACTAATATAATTTATATCTATTATGCAGTGTAAAGGGGTAATCACACTGACATTTTTTGACATCTTTGACTCATTCTGCAGTCACAGTTTATACCTAGGTTTATCTTAAATAGAGATGAATACATTAGCTGTTCTTTCATGCCTGCCCTTTAATAGCTGCCTATAGACCGCGCAAATACTCGACAAATGCCACATGGCAACTGATCAATGAACACACTAGGGGAACTTTTTAAAAAGTCAATAAACAAGTATTGCAACCGACTGCTGTAATGCGTCTCACAGGATCCATTCTCCACTCTTTCAAGTGGTTTTGTGAGTCAGCTGACTTTGATTTAACTCTGCTCTGTGCTAAGCAAGTCAAGCTGATGAGAACTGGGATTTTGTTTTGTGAAAGCAGCTAAAAGCATTTCCAAATCAATATACAATATGTGCTGGCATAAATCAAATAAAAGCATAACATCAACTCTAATTTTCAGTTTCCAGCTGCCACAAGCTGTTTTCTTCTCCCTGCCCTCTGAGGACAAATGTCACATTATGTAAAAGTCGTTCAAATGTAAGGAGTATTACTGTGATGCTGCTACCGCAGCCCGAAGAGACGCTGGAAGCTTTATTGAGATGAATGGCTTCTTAATTGTATCGTAATGTTTTGTTGTTTACAAGAATCACAAAGTCATTATGTGTAAATATAGAGAAATGCACCTCTGTGAGATTAGTCTAAACCTCCAGACCCCAAGGGGAAGCCGTTTACCCTGCAACGTCAAAATAAACAGAGTTATTCATCCATTCATTCATGTATTTCAGTAAAATATCTTAAAGGCACCAGGATTAATAACACAGTTGCACAGAAGGACTTGAGGCAAATAGTTAGGAAAAATAATGCACATTTTAAACAATCATATATCAGTTTGGCTCTTTGACCCTTTTTTGTTAATGTTAATTTGTTAAATGTTTTACAGTAGAAGGAAGTCGTTTACCAGGACACATTTATGACACTGTGTATCCACTGACTATCACTCACTGAATAATGTATAAAGCTCATTCTTTACACACACATACTATGGTATCATTAAGGTTTCTTCTTCAAACAGGCAATATGATATTATATGACAATATAACAATATAACTGTGTCTTCACATACTGTATCAGCTGATAGTTTACATTATAGCTCTTTTACCTTATGGCACATTCCAAAGTACTAGGAGGTAAAACATATCCCACCTGGGGTTAAATACATCCCACCTCAAAGCATTCCAGACAATTCATGTTGAACATAAACAACAAAAATATGGAGGACAGCTGATCAAAGCTCCTGTTTTCTTTCTTACTGAAGAGGCATTTTGACTCATCTGTGAACCGTACAATATTCTCATTTACGCAAAGAAGATGGTAGAGGCCAAATGACATATGAACTAATTATACATTATGAACTTTGTTTTCATTGTGAACATGCACACTGTATGCCACTATTGTTTGTTGACGTCACTTTACAGTTTGAGGTCGATAGTTCAATCCGGCCCCACTTTGCAACTAGGACCTCTGGCTTCAACAGGCATTCCAATGCATTTGATCTAATTGGATGTCAGAAACTTCCCACCCCCTAGCACTTTGGAATGCACCATTAGCTCTGGTTTTAGACAGAAAACAGCCACAGTAAAACTTCAAATCAACACCATTTTCTCTACAGTAACTGCATTAAAGATCTGCTTAGAATCATCCAATTAAGGTCAGAACTGTCACAGTTTAGTCTGAGCTGTGGATCAACAAATGAAAAAGAAATACTGTGATTCAAGCATCAAACTCTTTTTTTTTTATTTTTATTTAGAGCTAAATACAGTTGTGAAAACTGTACTTCTTGATTTTATCACTGAGTTACATTCTTTGACTCTAAAAGCTGTTTCTAGTGGTTCTGATTCCATCCATTCTCTTTGCCCCAAACCCAATTAACCCCTTACCCCTACCCCTTGGCCCTTGCACTTGGCACTACCCCTTGAAAAGGAGCTGCAAAGCATAAGGTTGGAGGTTGGAATAAGGTTGAAACATTGATTCCCATATGAAAGGGGACAACACTTCATGACCTGTTACATCCTTAGCAGTCATCGATGCTGCTATTAAGAGATGCAAAAACTTTGTTGCCAAAAGTATTCATCATGTCATCAGCAGCCGTAACCACCTCTGTTGCATGGGCTTTGGGCATCTGTTTGCAGCTGTCAACTATAAACTGCACAAATGTGATAGCACATTGAAACAGCATTAAATGGCCAATCATACGATCCAGTCGTTTACTGAAGTTTCTGTCATTGCTTTTATTGTGTGGTTTAATTTATTTGTCATCTATATTTAAAAACATGGAGCACCCTTTTTTGGACACTCTAGTTACCTAAAAATCTAGATATGTACTTGTGTTAGAGAAAGTAAGTGCAATGATTAAATTTTGAACCTCTCTCTCACCTGTCTCCCTCCTTTTTTTTTCCATTTCTCCTTTGTAACCTACTTGTTTTCTATACATGCAAAGACACACAAAGATACACAAAGAAAAGACCTGTTGAGGTGTACATGTATGAACCTTACTTTCTCTTAATAAAAAGTTTAATAACATAAAAAGATCAAGTTGTTTGTGAAGAAAATATGTACATTTGTGTGTTTCTTTCATCACACTGCTGCACTTTTTGGCTGTGTTTACGTCCATCATGCTAATGATTCAAATCGGACTGTGGGAAATTTCTCTTACCCTTCTGTTCGTGGTGTGGTTCATTTTGAGGGCCAAACAGCCCCTCCAACTTAGCCCTTCCCCTCCTTCTAATTGAGAATCAGAACAACACTACCCCTTCATGTGTACATGCAAAACAGAGGGGGAGGGGAGGGGCTGTTTGGCCCTCAAATTGAACCACACCACGAAGGGGTGAATTGGGATTCAACTCATCTGATGCTTTGGTCAAAAGCTTAGTAGTGTTAGTTTTCTGCATCGTGGGAGACTTCATCAAAAGTGACTCACTACTCCCTCTAGTGGACACGTATATTCTCAATATCTCTACAGTCTAATGCCCCATTTCCACTATATGGTACTGGCTGTACTCGGCTTGGCTCTACTCTGTATTCCTTACGTGGAACCAGCTCAATTCGGCTCAACTCGTTACTCTGATGCGGCGTGTTACTTCTGTGTCGTCTGCTCAGAGAGTTGTTGAAAACTCGATCGTTGCATGTTTTCTTGTCTGAATTTTTACATCAGCCACCAAATACTAGTAGGTGTAGTTTTGTTTTGTCATCATGTGGATGTAATGTATCGCTATTTACTGTCAACTTCCATATCTGATTTTTTGAAAATCAGCGGGTCACAGAGAAAACTGTCTGACCAAGGTTTTGGAACCTCAGCAGAGGTGCTACTAACAAACTAGCATCAGGTCCAAGATTCCAGGTCCTTTTTCGCAATGGAAATGCAAAGAGTGTTTCCAAAGTGCTAGGACATGAGAAGTTTCTGACATCCAATTACATCAAATGCATTGGAATGCCTGATGAAGCCAGAGGTCCTAGTTGCAAAGTGGGGCCGGAGTGAACTTTCGACCTCAAACTTCAAAGTGACGTCAACAAACAATAGTGGCATACAGTGTGCATGTTCACAATGAAAACAAAGTTCATAATGTATAATTAGTTCATATGTCATTTGGCCTCTCCCATCTTGTTTGCGTACATGAGAATATTGTACGGTTCACAGATGAGTCAAAATGCCTCTTCAGTAAGAAATAAAACAGGAGCTTTGATCAGCTGTCCTCCATATTTTTGTTGTTTATGTTCAACATTAATTGTCTGGAATGCTATAAGTTGGGACGTATTTAACCCCTGGTGGGATATGTTTTACCTCCTAGTACTTTGGAATGTGCCATAAGGTAAAAGAGCCATAATGTAAACTATCAGCTGATACAGTATGTGGAGACACACTGTTATATTGTCAGGGTAACCAGCTGTTTGTTGTGGAGTAGACTAAAGCCAGTGCCATGTAGTGGAAACGCGGCTTAATATAAAGTGTCTTCGGCAGAACCTCAGAGCTTTAACAAGGTTCTGATCATTTTAGGTCATCATTTTTGTTTGAAAGTAAAAATATTACATATTACCCCTGAACTGAACATTTAATATGAACAAGAGGCCTGAAAATATTAATTTAAAATAATAATTGAGCTTTAACTAAATCTATTTTTTATAGTGCACGGGAAATAGAATAAGTTACAGGTGCTGGTATCACAATTCATAGAATACTTATACATTCCATAAAAAAAAAAAAAAAACTCAGTTAAAGATATGTATCTTGGCCGCGAATGGAAATAAATAAAATGAACACACTCAATTGTAAGTCATAAATGAACTGAAGACAATTTATTGCTTCTCTGATTCCTCTCAGCTCTTTATAAAATGTCTAGTGTTAAACAGATACCAGGCGCCTCTGACTGAAGTGCAGTCAGGAAAAGCGAAACATTCAGTAGAAAGTTGATTATGGAAAGCGGGTTTTAAAAGATATGCAAATAAACTGACAGAGTAAGAAGCTTTGCATTTTCCGACATTAATAAAAAATTGTTGTTATTTCTGGATTGGTATTCTGCGCAAGAGTCGGGCCGATAGTAGGGCTAAACTTTGAACTGAATTCAAAAGAAATTAAGGCAACACTTTGGTGTAACGTCACCTTTACAAATAACTTGCTTATACCAGCTCTGACTCAGCCGAATCCGGTGTCTGATATGGAATACAAATGTGAGATTTAAATGACTGAACAAATCAAAATGATCTCGTGACACAGCTCGACAGGTATTACAACAGTGACAACAATAACGCTGTAATTTCATTGTTTTCTCATCCGTGCTCCTGATTCTTCTTTTGTAGGGAGTGCTTACAGGGAATGCATGGATAATGGGACGTGGGCACTGAAGAGCAATTATTCCAATTGTGAACCTATTTTGGAAGAGAAGGTTAGTACGATGTCCTTCATTTTGTAACCAATCACTGAACAATCTCGGATAAATGCTCATTACAGTTTCTCATCACTACACTAACACAAAGAGAAAGCCAATTAAACACAGATAGGGTACAGTCAGTGGTGCTTAAGTTGCTTGATGATTATTGTTAATGCCAGTTTTGCTTTTGTATGCAGTGTAGCTGTTTGTTTGCTTTTAATCCATTTTAGCAGCCGTGTCTTTGTTGCCACCAGCAAAACAGGAGGCAGAACAGCAAAAGTGCAAAAACGCTGTATTGTCAGGACTGAGTCTGGCCTGATTACCTCACATCATGTCTCCTGATTATATATATTTCTGGGTCTTGCTCTATTTTCTCAGACAATTTTAAACCAAGACATCTGAAGTGTGTCAATGACATTTGCTGTCTCTCCCTTCAGTTAAACCTCGCAACAAAACACATTTACAGCCTGCAGTTTTATTTATTTATGCATGCATTCGTCTAACTCCATTTTCCAACTGTAACAACGTCAAAGTAATTCACATGTTGTCTTTGCAGAGAAAATATCCAATGCATTACAAAATAGCGCTGATCATCAACTACCTAGGCCACTGTATCTCTGTGGGAGCTCTAGTCGTGGCCTTCATTCTCTTCTTATGCTTAAGGCAAGTACAGAAATAGCGCCCATATAAATGTGTCCTGTGTTCTTGAGACCTACACTCAAGGAAATGTGCGTAATATCCCCAGACTGCTTATCATTAAGTCGTTTATGTCAAATGACTAGATCTGTGCATCTGGGTTCTACCAGAACAATGGACAGACATTATGCATTTCATAACACTTCTTTCCTCTAAAGCCGACATGCTTTTCCTCGTGTCCAGGTTTACATATTACATTACAAACACAAAGCAGATGCCAAACAGCCTCAGCTGTGCAGAGCGATATGGAGTTTGTTTTCTATTGGCTCCTGAAAGTACATATTGATTTTTGTAGATAAAACCAAGATAGTCAATAGTCCCCTATAGACCCCAAAAGGTTCATCCACTTACTATTTTTTCCACATAGAAGTTTGCCTTTGGTGAGGTTAAAAAAAAAAAAAAGTCCCTGGACACATTCTCACTAGTGTGTGAATCTGAAGCTTTGGTTACAGTTACAGACACTTGTCAAAATGAAACCCACTCTTTAAAGCAGTGATTTTCAACTGATTGTCTCTTTAGGCTTGCAAAAAATAATATTAAGAAACATTAAGTGAACTTTATTATGGTAATTGAAAACACTGAGATGAAATTGGCTGTTACTGAAATGTTCTCACTGTCAGTGTTATGACTAGTACTTGAATAAGTGATATACTTTTATGTACAATGTTTGGGTTTGGTTAAATTGTACCTAATTTACCATTCCTTAATATCTACTGGTCAGTTTGGTTTATCATCAAACTTGTTGTGTTTTCATACTGTTATATTCTGTATTATCTCAGGTTCAAAACAAACCATCTTTTCATTAAATAAATTTGGGAATTTAACTTGTGTTGATTTGGATCACAGCTTATCATTTATGGGTGATAGTGGGTCTTGAATCCGGAGCAGTTGAGAACCATTGCTTTAAAACACGCTGACATCAATTCAATATTAGCCTTTTCACATTAAACCATCTGAATCCTGTCTGTTGAATATAATATATGATGACGATATGTGTAATATATACTCTTTACTGCTTATTTTAGGAGCATACGATGTCTTCGAAACATCATCCACTGGAACTTGATCACCACTTTCATACTAAGAAACGTTATGTGGTTTTTGCTTCAGCTTATTGACCATAATATTCATGAGAGCAATGAGGTAACGGCAAATTTTTTTAATTAGTGCTTTCTTTTATTTTGTGATTTTGACTCACTTTCTTTCTGTTTTTTTTTTTTTCCCAGCCATGGTGTCGATTAATCACAACAATATACAACTACTTTGTGGTGACCAACTTTTTCTGGATGTTTGTTGAAGGATGTTACCTCCACACTGCCATTGTAATGACATACTCCACTGATAAGCTTCGAAAGTGGGTTTTTCTTTTCATCGGTTGGTGTGAGTATTCTTTCTATTTGACTCTTTTCTTTTTTCTTTTTCCATTTGTATGTACTACGCACAATGTCATGAGGCACAGAGAAATGAGCGCTGACCTAAATGATTAAAGACCATGCTGAATACTAACATGAACCATTAAGTTCAACTGGATGTGTCCATAATCCTGCCATCATAATCTGTTCATGCTCTTCTCTCACACTGACCTTGAACTGCTGCTGTTTTACTGATACTTTTTTTTTTTTTTGACAAAGATGTGATATCATCCCTCTTCAACCATACTTTTTGTGTGGGTATATTTTCTACATTTTCAGGAGTTGTCAATCACCTTAGAGCTGGATTTATGGTCATGCGTAGATCTCACAACTCACACAACCATGTCTGATGATAGCTTTATATGCTCTTAAACTCGAGCATACTGCAGCAGTGTTGTAGTTTTTGCCTGTACGAATATGAACAACCTGAAGTGTCTAAAGAAAAATAAGTGCAATTTTAACCATATTCTGCCTGTTTTTGGTCAGGACTGGTACAAAGGATGTGAACTCAAATGCAGAGAACGACAGGAAATGGCAGAGATACATGAAAAACACACAAATAATACAAAAATGAGAATTATTCTCAGGGAAATCCAAGCTTGGGTCGAGAAACAGTCCAGGGTCCGGATACCGGGGAAGCAATCCAAACAACACAACC
The DNA here is from genome assembly GCA_029822895.1 of Maxillicosta whitleyi. Taxonomy (NCBI): domain Eukaryota; kingdom Metazoa; phylum Chordata; class Actinopteri; order Perciformes; family Neosebastidae; genus Maxillicosta; species Maxillicosta whitleyi. The sequence continues at coordinate 6,391,317 of JAPSES010000030.1, read as the reverse complement.
GACAGGGAAAATACTGGCTCTAATCAAAAACAGAAACAGGGCAAAAATCCTTATGTCCAGAAAAAAGGGCAAAAATACAAGCAGGGAGTGGAGCAAAGATGGGGTACTGTTTATCCAGCGGGGTTTCAATACCAGGAGATCAGTCCAGATCTGGGGCAGAGGTACCAGTCGTGAGCAGGCAGAGGCAGAAGTCTAAAAAAAAAAAACAAAACTAGAATGGTACTCAGTAGAGCAC
>JAPSES010000030.1:6339025-6369857 GCA_029822895.1 Maxillicosta whitleyi | reverse complement strand
AGTTGATATTATCGATATTATTGAGTGAAATTGAAACATCACACACAGCAAATATGCCAGTGTTAATTTAACACCATAAAGTGTTTATATGTGTCCACACTATGCAGTGTAAAATGAACATTTTCAACACCATGATTTAACAAAAACACCACAACAACACCAACACTGACCATTTAACACTCCCATATTTGCTGTGAACATTTTTGAAAGTGTTAATGTGTAAATAACACATATAGACACTTTATGGTGTTAAATTAACACTGGCTTATTTGCTGTGCATGTAGTGTATTTCTCAAAGGACAGGGTGTGAGCATCCACACAGGTAAAATAGTTCAAGTTACTATAAAATAAACTCAGAAGCATGTTTTTTTTTTCCTTTACTTTAAGATTTTTATTTCCATGCATTTATTTAATATTCATATAAAAAACCCAGAAAAATGACCTTTTAGAGAACTTTTGTCATCTATCTCTGGTACATTATACCAGAAAGCCATCACGCAGATTAGAGTACAGGATAATCTCATCTCAACCTGTCTCTGGTAATTAGGGGCAGCAGATAACTTCTATACTAATATGAACCGCTGGTGCATTTGTGAAATAGGTTTTAATATTAATATTCGCTTTTACATGCCCATTTATTTGACAGTCACTGGGATACATGCTAATTTTTTCTTGTTCCTAGTCTGTGTGTCTGTGTTTGCATCTGAAAGAAATGTAGATTCTTCTTAAACATATTTGACAAGTTTGCTTTTGCTGAGTAATTTGAGAAAACAATCGGTTTGATGCCTTCTTTTAATAACATTTATTCATGCAGAGACTTATTTAGCATCTTATCTAACTTTTCTTTCACACATAGAAAATAAGAAGTGGTTTGTTTTAGGTTATTTATTGAAGTGTGTGATCTTATTTTTGTGATGGATATAATTTTGGATCTCTATCCTGCTATAGAACATTAAACTGTTCACCACTGACTCTACTTATGTCTTATCTGTCAGACGTACACAAGTGAGTCACATGCACCGCTAAAGGATAATGACACCTCTTCACATTATCATGAATGACATAAAATAATAACCAAATAATAGGCTGTAATTTCAGTCTGTGTCTCTCCCTCAACCAGAGTAAATGAATTGATGAAAAAATCTGTTTCACTTATATATTATATGACTAAAAGACACCTTTGATGCTGCCATTTATTACTTTATTTCATAAGACAGGAGCGTTACCACCTAGAGCACACATAGCTAGTTAAAATGCTTTATTTACTCAGGGAAGTTCAAACAGTGGAGATGTAACCTTGATCTTTATTCCTTCCTGTTATCGCACAACAAAGCTCTGTCAGGACCAATTTTCTCGATCCAGCTTACATTTGGTTCAACTGCTTTTTATTCATTAGCCTTTCAATTATTAAAAAAAAAAAAAAGAAATCCAACTCTCTCTGGTGTTTCTACCAAACAGGTTAATCAATTTGTGATGTTTCTCCATCGTGTGGGTTATATGATTATGGTAATTTTGTGTTAGTGTTGTTTTTGTTTTTTATTTATAGTGTATGATAAAAAACCAAGGCTATTTCTTGACCTTTACTTCTCCCAGGAGAGAGAGAGAGAGGAGAGAAGCAGTAGGAGTTGTGTCAGCAATGATTAAGTAGGAAAGTGTGCTCTCGGTGTAGAAAAATAACCAGATTTGTTGTTCAACTGCTGCTTTTGTCACTATAAGTCACTATGAAGGGATTTTGTTTGTATTAAAGCATTTTAACATGTAGTGGATTTATGCACAATTTAATCATTTAGATGTTTGAGATTCAGTCTTGATTTTTTTTTTTAAATGACCGCTCCCCTTTGCAGTGAGTTTCCGTGAAAGCAATGAAGCCCCTGTAAGGTTTAATTTTAACACTTTAATCTGTATTCGTCTCATTCCATCCAGTTGGTTCAGTTTTAGCAGGAGGTTATCTAGCACTGGATTGTTATTGTAGCTTAGCTTGAGCTTTCACAGAGAAGGAAACGGTTGATGCAGGCAAAAGGAGGACTATTATTGGTAAAAGTAAACATATCCTATACAGACATGTTTGTGTTTTGAGTGAAAAATGTGATCACAGTTGTTTAGTACAGTGTTTCCCAACCTTTTTTGCACCACGGCACATATTTGACATTAGAAAAATCACAAACAAAATCACAAACAAAAATGTCACAAAAAGTATATTTATTGAATTGGAACATAAAGCTCAGGGGGGTGCACCAGCGACCCCTTAGACTGAGCCCCCCAGATTGAAGTCTGTTGTATATAGTATATTATGGGATGCATAACCCTCCTGCCCCAACCCAATACCTGGGGTTCATGGGTAACTCACTAATCCATGCATCAGTACTGAGGGGTTTTTACCAACAGAACCACCACATCAGAACCAGTTCACTGTTATTTTTATTCTCAAACAGAAGCAGCAGACTGTTGTTACAGACTGGATCATTGGCGTGTGCAGTTTATGGATCTGGATCACACTGTGGGTTTACAGAACCAATCAAGTGAAATTAGACCATTTTCCACAGCACACGAATGTGCCATGGCACACTGGTTGGGAAACACCGGTTTGGTAGATTTATAGTAGGGGAAAAAAATATTAGACCATTAAAAATCATCCAAAACAACGGTTATGCAATCAAGTACTAACTCCTGTGTGTATTATGTGACTAAAACAGACAGAAAAGAAAACATGGAATGTCTAAAAGCACTGTTTTATCAGTACAATGATATAAATATTGATTTAAGAACTGAAGTGACTTTGGTTTTTATCAAGAAAACATGCTAAAATGGATAGATATCAGCTCTGAAATTAAACTATTATGAGCTATTTTTGTTGTTATCATTATATTTGTCCAAATAAATATACATTTAGTTGTACCAGGCATTAAAATGAACAAGAAAATGAAGAAAACAAGGGTGGTCTAATATTTTTTTCCACAACTGTGCATTCCCAGTTGCTCATGACAGACAGCTAATTATTCATATTTGATGGATGTGCTATCATAATTTGCTTGGGAAAATTGTCCCGAAACCTTTGTCGTTGCCACACGCCCACACCCCCCTACAGTGATGTGGGGTGACAATAGGTCAGGGAAGCTTTTACTGTCATATTTGAGGTTTAGCTATGCATACAGGGACCATGAAGCTTTGTGGCAACTGTCCACTGACGTCTGCTGTGTACATAATTTGACATTTCACTCCAGATATCTAGTCAGTGACACACACCAAAAATAACATGTATACACTCTCAGCTTTGAGTGTATCGTGAAATTGTGTGAGGTGGACTGTGAAGAACTCAGCAGTAGTTTTACTGAGCGAAACTCAAGGTTATGAGAGGGTATATCGTAGCACACAGATGGCATTTATACCCACCCTGGTTAAGAAGTAATTTCTACATCCAAATGAGATTTTGTGGTTTTTCAGATTTGAGAGAAACCTGTTCTGTAATTTAGTTTTACAGCGCGTAATGTGGATTTAAGCAGCACAGAGGTGTAAACACTGTACCAGCGGCTCTACGTGGCTTGTCGCTGCAGATTGTGAGTCACTTGCTGTCGTCACCAGTCAGTTAACATGTTTGCGTGAATTTTCCTGGGATCAGCTTGGGATTTAGGCCACAGAGGCAACCTGTATGAGAAAAAATACCCTTTACACAGCAAATCATTATGTGTTCAGTATTTCATCGCATGGGCTTTACAGTATCTGAGAAGATTCCTGAGATACCTGCAGAGTAATCTAATTTCTCAAACCTTCTCGGAGACGTCCACACATCTTCTCGCCGTGGTTATCTTCGTGCTTTGAGTGACACTTTGCCCCGTTTTGTGTGGGTTTGTGAGTCAGACTCATAACGTGTGTGTTAATAGGAGAGTCTTCAGTTTCAGCAGCATAGTAAGGTTATACCATGGCTGTGTTTGACTCAGGAAAGGGGCTTGTTTTCTTGACTTCCAGTGACCTCTACTTTTTTTTTTTCAGACTTTTCCACTTGAAGAATGCTAGAGTATGTGTAACTCAATGCTACTTTTACACCTCACTGAAAAAGTTGCACTTCTAACAGATATTTTAATGATACAACCCTGCCCTGGGAACGTTAGAATTTATAACAATAAGCGGTTTCGCTGTTTTGTGTAGTGTACACATTTCAGCTTTTTCCCCTACTGATTTTGGTAACCATGGCAACTTAATGATGCCTTCAAATGGGCTCATTTGTTTTCAGTCATCCTTTGCATGTTGCATGCTCAAAAGCTAATGGGTAGCAGTCTGACAATGATGAGTGCGTATGAAAGGGTACAGTTTATAATGACACAGATGCTCTATCAAGTTTGACAAGCCTCGTTCACAAACCTCGGTTGTTGCTGTTTCTTTATCACTGTGTGCAGAATGACAAGATGAAATGACTTTTCTGCGAACAGCCAGTTTCCATGTTCCAGGTGAATGCCTGTGACATGCCGCATGCAGCGATGGCTATCAGAGAAGTTAAAGTCTCAAAGGTGTTACAGACATATTTGACAGGTTTCTTCCATTTCTGACAGTGTTTGATAAGATGCTGGGACTTGTGTCAACCAGTCCTTCAGCGTTGACAGACTCAATAATGTTTGCACTCATATTAAACAAAAAACATGGCCCTGCAGAGGCGTAGACTAGAGTTTAACTTAACAGATAAAGAATTCAGAGACTTACTGATAATGTGGTTTTTCACCTCTTTTCTGCTGGATCACTATTGTTGTTTAGGCTGTTTGTTCTGGGCAATATGCTTGGAATCCCAAACCACTTCAGTAGACCCGACATGTGAAAATTCTCAGCTATGTAGATGCCTTTGCAATGGACCAAAGGTTGAGCTGTGAGCCCTACCCCCACCATAGCTGTAGGGATTGAGTTTCAAATCTACAGAAGCCCCCAGACACCTTGTTACTCTTCTAAATCTAACAAGAATAAAGTGTACAGACAGTTCAAAGTCAACTCCCTGAATTATCATGACCAGAGCCTCACACATATGATCCAGCTGTTTACGTGATTTGGATGCAGCTCAAATCTGAGGTAGGAATACTCCCCTGGCATGTGGCTTATGGCTGAGAGGAGGCTGGATTTCTTGAAAGGACCTTTATTGGTTTCATTGCAAAACTCTGGGGCTTAAGTATGCCGTTCACAGTTTCAGATTTTCCAGCAATAAGTAAAAATCCTCTAAGTACGGTATTAGTGCAGGGGAAATCTCAAGCCAACTTTAGTTCAGATAACATTGCAAAGTTTGGCTGTACTTTCCTCTGTTAGCTCCATGACATTGAAAACATTGGCCAATGAGACCAGTCTGTGCATTTGTTTGCAAAGTTATGTTTCAAGGAAGTGTGGACGATACGGTCAAATACTTAATATCAAGGTATATTTGTTTTAGCTCTGGTCCAGCTCCGGGGGGGAAGGTCTGCCTGAATATATTATCATCCTGGAATATGGCAAAGTCTATCAGTTATGATTGTCCTGGGTGTTGTATTTGCAAAGAGTGTTCAGGGGTTAATTGTTTCTGTGGAACATTTGCACATGGGAAATGAGCCCTGGTGTTAAAATAAGTCCCAGCAATAACAAAACATAAACTAAATCTTTTTTTTTTTTTTTTTTCAAAACTTGACATTTGCAGTGTGTTGCTAATAGCTTGAACTGAACCCTGCAAGTTGTTTCGTGCAGTGAGGGGGACTATGGAAGGAGCATGCCTGTTGAAATGTTAAGGTTATTTCAGTAGAACACTTCCTATCAGTGAGACTGTAGCACATGTACTATATGTATCTATAAAGTAAATATAATTATATTCTAAATCCAAACCATGTGTCCACAGTATAGTGATCATGCTGCTTTTAATTAGTCTCCCTCTTGAAGTGAAACTGTACAGGCTGCATGTCAAATGAATGATATGGTTAGACATGTTAGTGTGAAATTGCTTAAATCATTTGACCATGTTTTTTTTTTTTTTTTTTAAGGCTGAGATTATTTGTGAAATCTATAGGTAGAAGTTTCGCAACAATGTAAATCAAAGAACATGCACAAATAAAACTAAAGAAGAAATTAAGAGTAAAAATGGATGTGACAATTTCAATATAAATACAAACAACATTGATTGATTGATAGATTTTACTTTATTTATCTCATTATCTGAGAAATTTACATTCCAGTAACTGATCAAGATACATTAAACACAGACAAACATGGGAATACAGATACAGTTGAACTGACGTCCGCAGCTGTCACCAGCGCCTCGTTCATGCAGAATGGAGATAAACAAACATGAGGGAATTGAGGAGAGAAAAAAAAGACAAATTCCACTCTATAGTCTAACTCTACAGGGTGTAATTTATGAAAAAAAAAACACGTCTCTGCATAAAGCACAACATGATGCTTATTGTGATTATCATTGATAATCAGAGTCTAATCATAATATGATTACATACAATTACAAAGTATCTATACATCTGTTTTAATTTAATTTTTAATTTAATTTTAATTTTAATTAATTTTTAACTTTTACAGACCAGGTAAGAGGTGCATGACTGTGACTGAACATCACTATTTTGTCACATGTTCAAATCATGTTGACTTATGAGGAAGCTGGATTTGCAAGGTCGCATGAGAATCACAAGATCACACAAGAATGCATTGCAGCCATGATTTTCTGCTTTCCCTGACCCAAACATAGAGTAGAAACTGACAGCTGATACTTCACCTTTGTACCGGTGCACATGTTCCTGCTGCTGTCATCCAACTGTGAACAACATCAAGTCATGGTCGATCTGTTATTAATGATCCATGTGAATACATTTAACAGCCTGAGGATTTCATTTAAAGTGTAATGTTGTAGGTAAAGTCAGTTTGTTCATTTCAGGCATTGGTGTGTAGTCACAGTTCAGTGTATCACAACAACAACACTGCAGCAACAAAAATATTCATCTGATGGTAATTTTTAGTCACTTTCCACATAGTCTGGTAAAGGTTCATGCTGGGTTATACATATAATTATTGTAGATAATATTGTAGATAATATCTACAATAACTTTCCATAGAGGTTTACTTCCCACTTCCTCTGACAGGTGGAGAAGTCCTATTGGTGGAACGCTTGTATAGTATATGCTCACATGGTACATTTGAATATTGTTTATCCCCCTGATGAAGGCCAGCAGGCTGAAACGTGTTAAAGCTCAGTGAGGTGGATTGAGACAAGTCATAATTAATAAAGGCATTTTAAAGTAATAAGAATGCCTCGGTTTTTGTAGTTTTTGTGCATTGTCCCGTTACCAAAGAGCACCCCTTTTAACATTTTTCATTACTAATTTCCATTACTGTCTAGAAGTCCATGAAGCGTTCCTTTTTACTCTTTGTTTAAAAATATTCATATGAGTGAATATGGAATATGAATGAATTAGGTGTGTGTGTGTGTGTGTGTGTGTTCGTTAACATGTGACTTGTACAGCCTCTGGTTAATTCTTTGCTTCTATTCATCACAAACTGCTCCACGATTTTCATGAAACTCAGAGGAATTGTACGTCATGGGCTGAGGATGAACCTTAGGAATTTTACAGCAGATCCCTAAAATACGAGGCGCCTAAAATAGTTTGTCACGTTTTTGTGTGAAATCACGTGTTTGATTTAATTACTGAGCTTCACAGCTTTAGTGGAGGTGTACCCTTCTAATTTATATAGTAAAGGAATATTTTGCTATGTTTTTATTGCAAATTTTTAACTTCAACTATTTTTCCAAAAATAATGAATAGATTTCGATGCATGTAAAACAAATAATGTAATGAATACAATTTTCACCCTGTAAAAATGTAAAGGTAAATGTAGCTGAAAAGCAGGGCTGATCCACACAGACTGTGTTGCCTTCTTATGTTTACAGCAGGCTAAATGTCTGATATAGACATTCACCGTTTGCATTCATGCACACTGTTGGCCTTTTGATACAGCCTCTGCCTTTTACCCACGAGCTTAAGTCATTTTGAGTCATATAAAAGCATGCTTCAAACCCCCCAGCTCTAGTGACCTTGTAATAAGTGGAAAGTGGAAAGCTCGTGCTGACAGGACGGTTACAGGCCTCTCAGATGGAGGACTAGTGGACAGTGTAACCCATGTGTACCAGCATTTTCTTCTTTTCTTAGACAGTCTGAGCATGATTATCCCTAACATACACATTAATGGGTCTTCTGTATTAAATCTCATAAATGCATCTACAAAGCAATGCATCTATATATATCTTTGTGGTTAATCCATTAATGGATCTGCAACATGATTTAAAGCCTTTCTGGGCTGATGTTTGCGGAAGAGCAGCAGGCAGAGTTGGATGACCCATAGGCAACAAAACAGAAGGAAAATCTGTATTATTCATACCCAAATTAGAAAAAAATAACGGTTTTCACATCTACTTGCTGGTGCATTTTTGCAGCTTGTTTTGTACTTAATCATGGCTTAATCTTCAAGTTTGTAGTTTGTGTCTTAAACATGTCATGTGAAGGCGTTTTCCTGGAAGACATGCTGGAAATGGTAGTCGATGTTACTCACGGGAACCCTTGGGGAATGCTAACGGGAACATGCAACATATGCAAATTTGATATATAATATTAAAGGTCATAGTAACGTTATTATTATGTTGTTTCACTTCAAATGCGGGGGGGGACCCTATGTTTCAGTGCAATGTGAAGATGTCCTAACAAATTAATTCAGGTACATTTATATGTTTTGGCGATATTTTGACATGCCTTGTAATTGCAACAGTGTAAAACAGTGAATGAGGTCAATCGTTTAGATGTAGGTGAGAGGGGGCTTTTAAAGAAAGATGCTTAAATCAAGGGCAGCACTAGGCTGGACTCTCAGCTCCGTCACCAGTAAGCAAATCAAAACTGGAATATTAACAGACAATGAGAGACTGGGTGATTAAGAAGCTCCTAATTAGTCTACAATTTAGAAGTGTTATTTGACAGGAGGCTACAATTATGGATCTTGGATAAACAGTGTCCTTGTCCTAATTGCAGGCAGCAATCTGTCTGGTGCCCCTTTGGTAACTGGGTGGGGTGGGGGGAAGAGAGTGATTGCTTAGAGTGTGACCATGTGTCACTTTACTGTCCTCTTCAGTCAAATGTTAACCTACATACGGAGCATTGATTGCTGCACTGGGCTGAAGTGACACAGAAATGATTTTTTTATTAGGTTCATACGGTCCCAAGGATAAGCCTGACAGTGACTGTTGGCTTCACCGTACGTCATTGCTCCATGAAACAAATGAAACTGTTTAACACACAGTAGCTCTGAGCACCTTTTCATTTTTCAGCTGTTGCTACACAGGTGTAGACAGTTTTGTGCCTCTGCAACTTTTTTTTTTTTTTTTCAAGTTAAGATTCATTTTTAGGTTTAAAATTTCAATTCCAGATTCAAGATAAACCAGGGGTTGGTTTCAGAGGCGTCTTTTGCTTTTTTTGTTATTGAACTTAGATTTAAAATGTTAAAATTGCAAATAATACTGTTCTTTAGGTACAAAATATACAGTCGATGCACGGTTTATAAATAAAGTGGCAGAAATGAAAATAAATTAAAGGGTTGATCTCAGACTATGATAGCAGATCCATACCATTAGCCTCATAGGATAATTGTCTAAGTTCTATTTTTAGCCAAATTGTGATAACTGTATAAAACGAAGCAGAGGTGTTTGGAGAGTAAAGTTACATAGATATCACAATATGGCCAAAAATATGCTATGAGACTAATGACGTATGATTTTCCAGAATATTATAACATAATGTTACTAGGATGTTTATTTTTGTCATTTAAGTAGCTATTTTTAGGTTTTTCAGGTTGTGATTGTCAATACTCCATAAGAAATGTTCACGTGTAAACTAATAACTGTAGCATTAGCACATAAATGATCAAAGGTCGGGTGTGTAAAGACAGAGTTTTTAGTATTATAAAAAATAACAATAATAATATAATGAAAATAATAATGGATTAGATTTCTATAGAGCTTTTTGACGTACCCAAAGCACTTTACATTATTGAGCCATCATTCATTCACTCCCAAATTCACACTCTGGTGGTGGTTGATGGCAATATTTTTATAATTTTTTTATTCTCACCTTCTTTTCAAACCATTTTCTATGTTCAGTGGCTGCTGATATCAGCTTTGTGGTGGTTGACAGATCCATTTAGACTTGTGACTGAACAATTGCACTGCTTTAAGAGGTTAGATAACATGTCATATGAATTGAATAAAGTCACTGAAAGCGACTGTGGAGTGAGATTGAACACGACAGCGCCGTAGTACAACAGTCCATTTGCTTTCAAGAGACTGAATCAATCAAGATGTTGAATGATGAGACGAGCCTCAAGCATCCTAGAAACTCCACCTCAACGTGTAAGATCACATGACCTGAGGGTTAATTCGGTATCATCATTTTTTCATGAAACCCTTTGTATAAAAAAATTACCCTCGGAAAGCTTTCAGACATTTTAAGCCTCACCTGTTTTTCTACCAGCTGTATGTATTTTGGTGAAAGTCACATTGAAAAATGGATGAGTCCATTAGTCTGTACCTGCTGTCCATCTTAATAAATATTGTAGAGCCCTATTTTCTGTGAACCCTCCTATTTCATTTTCACAGTGAGGTCGGCAGTGTAATTAGTGTGACCTAAAAATACGACACTTCATTTATTATGTAGAAATCAAGCAATCACTTTTCATTTGTGGAAATCTTTTTTTCCTAATTGCATGACATTTGAATATTTAATTTCTATGAAGAACAAGTATGTTAGCTGGGTTTTGTTTTCAGAAACATTCCCCTCACTAATGAAGATGAATAAATAATTATCTTTACGTCAATTTCAGCACTGACATCATCCACAATAAAAATTTTACTGGTTGAATTTAAAGGGATTTCTGCTGATGCTGTTAAGCTGCAACAGAGAGCGTACCATGTGCTTTTAATGCCACAGCTGGGTTAAAATAAATAAATAAATAAATTATTGCATCGGAAAGACACAGTGGTGGGTTTAAATCTGCATATTTTAACCCATAATCTGCATAATCCATGTATGAATAAGATAATCATCCACCCATGACTATATTTACATTCATGAACAAACAGTCTGGCATATATGTGACACCTATTCTCCCTCCATTAAGGTATTATGAAACGTGCTTTTCATTGTTATATAACCATCAGTAAGCTTTTGATAAAATTAATGCTCCCTTTGTATCGCCTTTTTGAAGACACAACCCATACTTTTATATATTAATTCACTTATATAACACAATAATAGCCTGTTTTAATTTGACCTAATGCTAACGTAGTAACAGCTACCATGTCTGGGGGTCCGTGAGATGTTCGCTGCCTCTCACAGCACACACAATGTTTCCATCAAGGACAAAAGTGCTGTTCTTCAAGCTTACGACCAGAGCAGGGTATAATTAGGAACTAAATGCTGCTTTAAGTCAGAATGTGGTCTGCGAGCGTTTCCAAAGGACAACCAGTCTTGTGGTTTGTGGTTTTTATCATCAAATGCAAATTGCACAGTTGAAGAGGAGTGGCACTGACTCATAGAGTTTATAATATCCAGGAACCTCATCCGCTAAAACATTCATGCGGTGCAATATGTCAAAAGTAACATATTCATGTTTTTTCCAGATAGTGGACAGGCCATTAAAAACAAGATTCAGCAGAGTTATAATTTTCTAGACCCCCCCCCCTATTTTGTGAAGAAAACGCGTACAGGAAAGTCCAATAGCCCTTGGGATCTAATGTTGAATATATGCCAACAACAAGGAAGTGAATGTTAGCTTATGGTGTAAAGAATGGCAAATGACCAAAACAAGTACATAAAACAAACATTCAACTGTACTCCCATAATAGAGGCGCTTTACTGTGACCAGAGTAAATATTATCTCTATTTATCATCCATGTGACGAAGTGTGATCTGGAAAGGAAAGTCTCACTTTATACGATCATTTACCTAAAAATCTCATCTTCGCTGACGGATTGACCAACACAGGGAGGCATTATGGGATGACTCTGAAGTGATATAGAAAATTAATATGTGTGTTTCCAGTCAAAATATACGACCAGACTTGTGGTTAGAGGTTTTATGGTGACAACTAAAAACATGGACAAAAAAAAAAAAAAAGAAGGAAGAGAAACAGTGTGTTTCCTCCCAACATATTGTACATAAACAAATCACATGAAGGTCAATTTAATCCCATGTTTATAAAATCATGTGAAGTTTGTTTGAAATGAAAACCTGATATCTTCTACAAAAACATTCAGAAATACAGTACAATAAAGTTCACATTTATCATCCTTGGAAATCTATAAGAAAATACAGAAAATATCAAATTTCTCAAGATGATAAGTTAGTCTGGTCAGGATTTTGTCATTATTTCAACAGTGTTCTGGATTATATGATTATATCCATAGTGCAGGTATCAGATTCACTTATGGGAGCAGGGTTTTATTGTTTAAGCCAGAGAGGCTGAATATCTATGACCCAAAGTGAACTCAATGGTTTGATGTTGACATTCAGTTGGAAACTGCTTTGGATCAAGCATTTGTTGAGCAAAATCAACATTATTATTTGCATTTGGTTGGAAAAAAACCCCACCTTCCATCCTGTATTAGATGCTCAGTCATTGTACACAGTTTATAAACTTGGAATAAAATACTTTTAAGGGGTATAATATGATACTATTAGATTGTGAAAGAGTAGAATAGAATGTGTTGACAAAGCATCAAAATAGTGGAATCATGGAATCAGGGGGTTTATATTGGGTGGGGGTGGGGGGCTATATTTACCCCACAATGAGTAAGCTCACACCATACAACTGTAAAAAAAAAAAAAAAAAAAAAAGTGAAACTCAAGACTTAAGTCTCTGGCTGTTGGGCAGCTCATTTTCCTTTTCCCTACCGAAGGAAACTTTTATTTGAGGGGGTGGGATGTACAGCCCTGCATCGTCCTACTTTCTTCATCCCGCTCCCGCCCGTATCCGCAGAATTTCTGACCATTACCGCCCGCAACCGCAATGTATATGTCCACTCTCACCCGCTGCCTCGAAACTCGGATTACTTATTCCTGCACAATAATAGAGATGCATTGATCTTTTATCTTCTCCCGTCCCACAGGACCAAAGAACAGATGATACACGTATGCTAGTTTGAGGTTCTTTCCACTTCTTTTATCAGTATCGGTATCCTTTATAGCTATGCTAAATCTTGATCCTGCAATGTTTTTTATTAGGCGCCCGATCCCGCCTGCAGTCAAACTCATATCGCCCATTCCCACGAGATTTGTGTTGGGTCCAGTAGGACCGAATTCCAACTCCTTTTCAAGCGCCAAAAAAAATTTAGTGAGACGTGTTGGTTTTTTTATCTGATGATTTTATGTGTCTGAAATGAAACTAAACTAAGTAATTAACAACACTATGAACCTGTTCAATCAGCTGAAGAGACAAGAGACAGCGTCCCAAACAGTGTGAGACACAAATGGCGCTTTTCCGCTCCATGGTACCGACTCTACTCTACTCGACTCGACTTTACTCGACTCTTTCGCTTTTCCATTACGAAAAAAGAACCTGGGACCTGATACTAGTTTTTTAGTACCGCCTCAGTCGAGGTTCCAAAATGTTGGGACCGACACGAAAAGGTGACGTCATGACACTGCAGAGACTGATTGGTCAGACAGTTTTCTCTGATTTACAAAAATCTGATGCGGAAGTAGACGGTAAATAGCGAAACATTAAACCACATGATGACAGAACAAAACTACACCATAGACGGAACAGAGATTCCGTCTTTGGTGGCGGATGTAAAAATTCAGATGAGAAAATATGCAACAAGCGAGTTTTCGGCAACTCAGATGATACGGAAGTAACGTGCCATGTCGGAGTAACAAGTCGAGCTGAGACGAGCCGTTCCCATGTAAGTGGAAAAGAACCACAGGAATACTGAGTAGAGTAGAACCGGTACCATGGAGTGGAAAAGCGGCAAAACTGAACTAGAAAACCAGCCACACCACAGGCAACAGATAGAATGAAACAAAACCAAACAACTGTCACATAAGCATTTATTAAAGGCCCTCTATGAGAACAGTAGTAAGTACGTTCCACATTGATCCATGTTTGGAGGAGCTGGATTCTTCTCCTCATTTTGGACTTCTTCCTCCATCCAAGACCATACAGAGCGAGCAGCCACCTGTTCTGTCTGACTGGGGGATTATTTCAAACAACATTTCTTCATTGATATTTTGTTCTGTATTTATTTATTTGTTTGTTTTTACTTTTCATCTATATTGAAAGCTACCTCAAAAACCAAGTTGGGTTTAGTTTATATGTTGAAGAATGCACTTAATCAGAGTGTTGTTTACATTTTAGCATGTTTAGGTTCTTGCTACATGTTGCAAAATGGCACAATATATTTAGATTAAAATTCTTTTGGGAGGTTCTTTGGGATAAATTGTCTGGGTTTTTTTTTTTTTTTTTTTTTTTAATTTTACGGCTATGTTACACTGGTTACACTGTTCAGAAACTTGCAAATTAGCCTCAAAGATCAATATAAAGAATCATGATAAACTTGAGATTGTGACTTTATTTTTTTTAAATTGTGATATGATATTTTTGCCATATCACCCACCCCTACCTCTTTTCATGAAATAATTATGACAAGGTGATTATTGATGTGCATAAATAGGAATATTTTTTGTCACTTGCTTGCAGTAGTTGAATTATAATATTTTATTTTATAAAATAATATTTTAATATTTTTATAATGTTTAGCCTGACCCCTGATATAAGTTATAATGGAAGTATTTTCCAGTAAAGCTTTTTGATATGGTTCTAAAACTAAATCATTTATTTTTAAGTGTTATGGATGATTTATGATTTCCAGTTATTTTCTGGCTACATGACCTGAAGGCAGAGTTTGATTTCTTTTCTAAATCAATACACCATGTATTACTGGAGAAACACTTTCACCTTTAATACATTAAAAACAGCTTTTTTCTTTTTTTTTTTTTTTTTTTAGCAAGAAAGGATCACAATGTTAAGACATTTTTCATGATTATCAAAAAACAAAACCTTTATTACTCAAATCATTGCCCAGCCTAAATTTCAAGTATACAACCAACATGACAGTAAAACACAATTATTTATAAATAAACATTACAGTACTCTAACAAAAACATCATATGATGATATTTTATTATTTTTTTCACTTCTTGTTAAAGGTAGCTGCAACCAAGCTACATCAAGTTTTGGGTTTTTTGTTTTTTTTTTTTGTTTTTTTTTTACAATTCATGAAATGGTTGTAAATTGTTGTTATCCTGTTGTTTTTACTCAAAAATTAACCTTTTTGCATCATGTTGAAACAATAGTGTAATATCTTCATTAAACACACACACAATCTCTGCTGCATTTTGCCTATAACATAGATAACAGCCTTATTTCTGAAGGTAGACTTTTGTAATGAGCCAAAAATGTGCTTATGCTAATGTGTTGTGCATCAGTGCTTCAATTAAAAAAAAAACAAAAACAAAAAAAACAGTGTAATTCAGACCAGTAGCCCACACAGTCATTTCATTTTCATTTTCCACAAAGTCCTAAAGGTAAAATAGGATTAACTCAGCACTTACTTTGATTCATCCCTAAATTTTCACTATAAACACACTAAAATAACAGTAAATTACATGTCACAATAACTGTTGAAATGTATCTGCAGAACTACTTTGAAAAAATGTTAATCCCAGTAAATATTTTTTCCGCATTAAGTCTGTTTATTTGAGCAAATGACGCTGCACTATAGAGTTTTATCCTCTTCCTCTGTTGACTGGAGCCTGGATCAGTTGATTGGTGATCATTTATGGGTTAGACGTGTGTTTAGACAACTTTTTATTATGGCTTTGGCTGCAACAAACAAGCTCATTTGGTCGTATCTTGAGTCAGATTTCTGAGTTGTTATTACAGATAATTCCGTTCCATTCAACGCCAGGGTGTTATTGTGGTTCATTGAAACTTTTTGGATCATCTGCGTCTTTGTTTTGGGCTTCTTAATGAAAATCGACCTTCCAAGTCTCAGCATTTGACTCTCAAATTCACTGTAGGGCATTTCAGGAAATGACTTTGGTCAACCACAACTTTCTTGAAAAAAAAAAGCTGTGCTACGCTGTCCACAATCAAGACGTTTGGTAATGTACCGGAAACCCAATGTCTCCACTCAATGTACACTGTGTTTGGTATATATGCAAGTCCATTTCTGATTGATGTTATTTTTCCTCTTTTTTTTTTTCTTTTTTAAACCCTTCAGCCACAAAAATCAACATTCACCAAGATATTCTTTTTTGGCAGTGGAAAAGATAAACTGTTACAGACTAATATAACCTGGATTTGCTTACCAAAATACGTTAGTAATTAAATGCTTAAATTAGAAAAGTCAAACTAACTTCTACCATCCCTCCACAGTGCGTATAGTATGAATATTTCGTTGCTGTGGTTCAACACTGTCTTGACAGACCTGCCTAAATACAGTTCTCTCAATATTGGTCTTACAGTATATCCTTGCAGAGAGCTGCAGTTTAAGTCATCAAGCCGCAGTTTGCAAAGACAAATAGAAACTTGTGGTTTATTCAAGTGGAGTTTGTATTCTAGCGACTAGTGATGAAAACACACATATTTATATGGTGTGTATTTTTCTAATTTTCATTTTGGCTCACGCTCAAAAGCATTTAACAAAAAGAATACTGTGTTTAGAATGAAATGCAGTAAATAAGAATGTCCATGTTTCTCCCTGTGAGAGTTGTGTTTACTTTAGAGGTTTGGACTCTGGCCAGTGGAGGAGGAATAGTTTTCAGAAATAATCAGGGGGCACACTTATTACCCAAGATTCTCTTCTTAAAATGGTAAATGATACTCCTCTAGGAGTCTGCAGATGAAGGAGAAATTCCTTTAGTTTAAGGAAGATAAATAACCCCCTCGACTCCATACTTCATTTGAGATTAATATTTAACTGTTGGCTTCGAGGTTCATTTTTGTTCTGAAGGTATATGATTGTCTGCTTTATGTACACATTCGATAGAAAAATATTTAAAAGGCCAAAATGCTGATGTGTAGTCAAAGTGTTTAAGTGTGTTATGCACTTAGCAAGTGTTATCTGATGTAAAATGATCCTAATGAATCTACAGTATTGCATAAAATATCTAAAGTGTATGATTTTTATCTAAAATGTGGACATATATGAGAAAAAAAAAGCGAAATCTCTATGTACTATCCAATAATATACAGCGGTACTAATGGCACTGACATAGTGATGACTTCCAGATGCACTATTTGTGATTTTCTTGTCATTTAAGCCCTCAGTGAAGTCTAAAGTAACACCACTGAGCTATTTAGATGAAAATAGTGTTACCGTCTCAGGAGCTGTCAGTGGAATATTCTATATTGGCATAGTTAGTACAGTAAACAGGTAGTATCTATCCTTGTTCGCCTGTGGTCAAATGTTGTTCCATCTGTGGTTGTTTACTGTGCAAAGCCATAAACGTCTTCATTCTGTAACCTTATTCAGCTCTCAGACTGGACATCCTTATTTCAAGCCTGAAAGTAGTGAAAATATTGATGGATTGAGGTATTATGGTTTTGTGTGCAGCAAACCCATGACGGCTTGGTATTTACAGTTTAATTTTAAGCACTGAAATTACGCACTTGCTTTAGAGACAATGTATACACATCCTTGTTAAATGACTCCTTGTCGGATTTAGAAGCTCTTTAAATATCACAGTCGCATAAAAGGACGTAAAACTGCAATTTGTCAAAAACTTTAGTTGCCTGCAGTGTTTACAGTACTTCTCATGGCCGTGTGCTGTAGATTCCACTGTAGATATGTATTTACTGTGTCTGCAGCAAAGACAGTGGCAGTTAATGAGTGACAAAAGCAATAAATCATCGTGCTGTAAAGACCT
The DNA here is from genome assembly GCA_029822895.1 of Maxillicosta whitleyi. Classification (NCBI taxonomy): domain Eukaryota; kingdom Metazoa; phylum Chordata; class Actinopteri; order Perciformes; family Neosebastidae; genus Maxillicosta; species Maxillicosta whitleyi. The sequence continues at coordinate 6,351,888 of JAPSES010000030.1, read as the reverse complement.
TTATCTGCTTTATTATCTGTCATGATTACTGTCCCGATGCCCCAATCAGTGGCCTGTAATTGTTTTGTGATTTACTGTTATTTTTTTATTACCAACTATTTTGTCTCTAGTAGGCGACTGATGACGTGAATATTTAACAATTAAATTATCTTGTTTTAATTAAAATCTAATTTACAAGGGAAGTCTCCCAAAACAACTCCATTGAATTGCATTAAATTACAGACAGGATAGGACCAAGTAATAAATATGGTAATAATATACGGGCACTGTGGAATGTCATTTATGTCTCGAACTGACAAATTCAATTTCATGTGGCGTCAGATACTTTAAGTGAATTTCTTTTTGTTTACTCACCTCCAGGCACACAGTATAGCATAGATTGTGTTTAGTGCATGTTGTATTGTGTGTGGTACATATTGCATTTTGCTGTTCTATAGCTTAAAGCAGCATGAAAACCTAACATGACAGCATAGATAATCCTTTTGATTTGTGCACCGGTCTTAAGCTGTAGTTTTTGCACTTGGCTTGAATTTCTGTTTTCATTTCCACTTTGGTCGTCACGCTCAGTTAAAAATAAATGCGGTCATTTTCAATATCGTCACATTTGTCATTGCCCAAAAGTGATCCATGGGCAAACAGCAAGGCAGTCAGTGAACATATTAGAATGGAAAATCTTTCCTTTGAATGGAAAACCACACCTGAGGCGACATGTCGCTCTCAAACTCTGTGTTTTTTGAACTAATGGATGTAGTGTGAGACACGTTGTGAATGAAAGAAATGTCATATTTGTCTTGTAACTTTTGCATTTATGATTAGTGACTGGGACACAGCTTCAGACTTGGACAAAGTGAAACTGATAGTGTCTAGTAAAGGAAAAACAGTATGGTCTGGTTCCTGGACAGTTGGCTTATATAGTGTTGTGGTTGGAATGCAAACTCATCTGACCCCTACATCACATTTAGGCCACGTTGTCATAGTCTGAAGTTTTATTATGAAGGAAACTGGGCTTTTAGGATTCTGCTGCTGTGACCATGGATGCAGACAGCAGCCGGTCACAAAGCATCAGTGCAAAGAAGTCAGCCAACCGATGATGGCATTTCATACATTTTGTACCCAAGATCAGAATTCTTATCTTGGAAACAGAAATGCACCTTCATATTTTTACCATCATTTGTCCCATTCTTATAATGATACAGTTTGTTGATAGTATTTACTTCTGTTCACCATGTTATAATGCAGTAGTTTTTCTGTTGCACTGATGGACCCTGTTGTCAATCACCTCATATGAACTTGTGCAGCAAAACTTTTGGTTGAATTCAACCCAAATTGGGTCTATAGACTGGTAGTGATGCAGAAAACATCTGATTACATTTTGGGAAAAGTAGGTCAAAGTTCATTTTTTTATTATTATTTTTTTGCAAATATTTCCCCCCCATTTACTTATAATGGGCAAAAATTTCCAGCAAACCTATTGGTTGAATTCATCCCAAATTGGGTTTATAGATTACCAGTGACCCAGAATAGATGTCATTACATTTTTTATTAATTTATGTTTTTTTCTTCCACTCATAATGGCTGAAATTTCTAATGTCTATAAATCCGTCAATTTTGTTTCAATTCACTTCAAACTTGCACATATTATATAGAGGCAGTTGATTTGCCGACATCAGCACATGTATAAACACGATGACATCATCTGGATCCATCCCAAAATAAGCTATAATCCTTGCGAGGGGTGGGGTTTGTTGTGTCTGGCGCCACTTGTTAATGTTTTTTTGTTTTGTTTTTTACCTTTAACCTGTGATAATGCAGTAGTTTTTCTTTTGCAGTGATTGATGCTGTTGTCAGTCACCTCATATGAACTTGTTTTACATTTCTATTTATTTATGTATGCTTTGACCTTATCAAAAAAAACCTGTAAAGACCGTAGAACTGCTAGACATGACCACATGACTCTTGTTATATTTTCTAAACACTGGCTGACACATGAGTTATGGCAGGTTATTGATTGATTTGACTTCTGTGACCTTTTCCCGCTTACATGTATGTGCCTGTAGGTTTAATAGTTTCCATGGCTGTAATGATGCATAGCGTTGTCACTCTGGCCTGGGCAAACCAGTTTATAACTGTACTTTTAAAAGAGCATTACACATCAACTATGCAGGGAATTAATAAATTAAGTATGCACCCCACATACACATGATTATTGTGTATGATTTTAAGTCTGTTTTTTTACATTTGCATTAACTTGTCACCATCATTTTTCTTTCTTTTTTTTTTTTTTTTTTGCACAGGTTTATGCAGATGATGTGCTCACTAAAGAGGAACAGATACTCCTGTTGTTAAAGGCCAAACGGAAGTGTGAGGGTTACATCAAGTCTAAACACAAGATTCCTGGTGAGTATGCCTGCAGCGTTTTTAACCCTCAGTGACCCAAACAGCAACTAAAAGCATCTACTGATCTGACAAGTGTTATAACTATTTGGTTTTGAACCAAAATAAGATCAATATGGTTCAATAATTCAGTTAAAAAAATACTTTCTCTGGGTTTCAGAAGCATCAGATTTTGACCCATTTAGATGTTCAGAACCTGGAAATAACATTATATTTTGCAGCATTGATTCACTAGTAAAACCCAGGTAGTTCAGCAAAAGCCATCAAAGGTTATTTTATATATCAACTGACATAAAGTGTGTTCCAGTTTTGATAAAAACAGGTTTTGTGTACATTTTTAAGGTCAAATTCAAGCAATTTTAAGGATTATTTTCACATTTTTCTATCACAGCACCTTATCACTGGGGTAAAATACATATCTACAGGAACACATATACTCAGGATTTAGATTTATTTATTTATTTTTTTAATCGCAGTGATGTATATTGCGTTGATCAAACATTTTTTTTCATAATAGCAAAAAGTTTAGAAATTAAAGGGAAGCCACCTGGCGTTCTTCAGACACACTCGCACTGAGCCAAAGATTTAGATAAAAATGTACCTGAGTCAACCTGAGAATACATAGTAATTTTCTTTTTTGACATAAAGTATTATTTTTCAAACTGTATCACCTTCTCGTAAGTAGGTTTGGCTTGTCATCTAACCTGGTACAGTTAATACTAAACATAGATAAATAAATAAATAAAATAAATACATTTCAAGCACTTAACCCACAAAGACCCAAACATGCACCATTTAATACCTGTTGATCCACTAATTCTATCAGTACATGTAAATAATTGGTGTAAGATACAGCTTTTCATCTTTTCATGGTCATCAGATATGACCCATTTGGATGTTCAGAGGCTCTGGAGTTACCATGGAAACACTGTCATCTTCTACAACATTGATTCACCATTAAAACCCAAGGAGTTTGATCAATGACAGTGGATGGAGACACTTGGTTTACGTTCACTTAAGATCAATACATGTAAATAATTATTGTAAAATGCAGTTTGTCATCTTTTCATGGTCATCAGATATGACCCATTTGGGCATTGAGAGGCTCTATAGTTACAATGGAAACAGTGTCCTCTTCTACAATTGATTCATCTGTAAAACCCATGGAGTTGGGTCAATGACATATTTGGTTTATGTTCAGTTAATGATATATTTTACTGAAAAAGTCACTTTAAAAAAACAAAAAAGCCTCTTTGGATACAAAAACCTTTTGACTTAATGTTTTTGCAAACATTTACATGATCTCTTCAATTAAAAATAGGAAAACAGAATTGTTATTAGAAATACTGCAAAATTCAGAGGATGATATTTTAATAAATGATGATAACTCACTTAGGAAAGGTTGAATAAAGGGAAATAAATTTGGGAACTGACATAAAACTCACACTGGTCCTTATTTAACCTTACTTAACATTTATGGGTGAATATTTTACATTAAAACTCTTTGCAACAATCAGGACACTTGTTCCGTAAAAAAAATAATACATTCATGCCAGGCTGTTTGATAGTAATGGATTCAAACTCATCACTATCCTATTGGTTGAGATGTTTCAAAGCTGCTCCGCTGGTCGTCCGTCACTTCATTGTCTTTATACATTTTTGTTTCATACTCAAATCAGTAGCTAGAAATCATCACTGTGGTTGTCACATGACTTCCAGTTCTCACAAAGGACTTGTTGATCCCTGTGTGTTGTTGTGGACAATGAAAATACCACTCATTTACAAGTATTTGAGACCTGTGTGAAAGTACTCGTGATATGAACTGAATACTCGAAAACAAAATGATCACATGGGGAAAAAATGCACCCACTGTGTAAAAACCTTTACTCTGATCTGTTATGAACATTTATATGATGAGTAAACTGAAAAATACTAAATACAGAGGTTAATATTACATACTCTTGTTCATAAAGTTGAAATAATTTAGTTTTCAGACACATTCCTCTTTTTAATAATAATAATAATCACCTTTTGACGAGGTACAGTGACAAAATAACCCTTAAATTAACCCTTTAAAGGCCAATCAGAGTGCAGGTACAGGCACAGAAACTGGATACACATTGGCTTCTTCCTACTCCCTTTCAGGCACAACAATTGTTCTTTCTTTTATTATTCTATTTTTATTTTTTTTTTATTTTCCCCTATGTTTCGTATTATGTTTGTGTCTAAAATAAACTGAAACTGAATTATATACAGGTAGTCCTCGGGTTACGACGTACCCGACTTAAGTTATTTCGACTTAACGACGCCAGAGTCTCGTCCACTATTACTGTACATACATACTGTATACTGTAGGCATACTTTATTTTATTAATATGACGTATAATACATGTATTTGGATAGTTATTTTGAGATTTGGGGTATTTAGGGGTACTAAAGGGTTAATTCCGACTTACACGGAAATTTGGATTACGTCAACAATGTAGGAACAGAACTATACACTTTATCTATCGAGAATAAATCACATAAAATGTAACAATGTTTTATTCCAACTTTATGGGCAACAGTATCATAAATGCTGATAAATCACAAAAGAAATGTTAAAGGTAGAGAAAAATGAATTCAGAGGTCACCACAATAATAGTTTTAAGGGTTAATTGTGTTCAGTGGAAGGACTTTTTAACCGTTTATGAGCTGGAGCAAGTTGTTTTTAACCACATTGTGACATTTGTTATTTCATGTCAAAATGCAGAACAGATCTTGTATGTTGTCGTACAACTGAACCAATTAAACCAATGACCTTTATAAGTAACAGATAAAGTCGAAGAGCCTGGGTTGGATATATTGAACTTGTTGACAGCTCTGAAAGAATCATGCAGGACATGTGAAATTAGGACTGGTCCATATAATTTTGTGTGATTTTTCAAGTTGTTTTTGAAAAGGTTTCTGCCACAGTCACTTACGCTGGAGGAAACACAGCCATTTATTGCAGCAATATGGTTATATTTGTCAGAATAGACTGGAGGTTTTGAGAGGCACACCAATGAATTCCATCTGGAGCGAGAGATTCGATGCAGTGTGTAATAAATCCCCCAAGGGCTCCGCTGAGCAGAACCTCATGGACACACATTGGAAATACACATAACGCAAAAGGCAGGGGATGCCATCAGAAGTAGGAGGGATGCCAGGAGGAGGCGGGTTTGACAAAGGAAGAAATTAATAAACATGCTAATGTTTACCAGGTATTGTATTTTTAGCAGAAAAGCAGCAGCAGTAGCAGAAGCAGCATGTTGATGGTGAGTGAACAGGAGAGTGGGCAGACCGCCTTTTCTTGATTGAACATGGTTTGGCGACTTTTGATTGTTGATTATAATTACTAATCAGCTGATGCTGTGCACCCTTAGTCCCCGACCATGTCCAAGAACCATCTCCAGGCTTGATTTTAAACATTTCATCATACACAAACACTGACTTGACCACTCGTGTTTTTTTTTTTTGTTTGTTTTTTTTCCCTCTAAATTAGCTTCTGGGAAGTTTTACAGTTTTATATAAGACAGTTTATATAAATGATGGTTACTTTTAAAAATGCTTGTCTGGTTCTTTTGTCTTCCTTGTGGCTTTCTAGAGACTGGAATCGGAGGCAAAGCTAATCCTGGGGTGTATTTGTGTATTTATGGGTGTCTGAAAAGTACCATTTTCCAGCAGACCCCGGCATCTACTGTATCTCATTGTGGTTGCTGTCATTTTCCCAGTTGATTGTTCAGAAAAGTATTTTGGATTCCATCGCCAAACCAATCGTATTATTTTCTCTTTAACCTCAGTGCATTGTGGTCACGTTGAATTTTTTGACCCTATAAACAATATCCCCTTGTAAATGAAACACATAATTAAAAAATGTTTACTTCCAGGCTAAGCACACAAAGGCTTTTGTTGACCATCCCCTGGGGGGGTTTCGCTGCCCCCTGTGGTATTTCCCAACTTTTTATGGTTTTGATAAATGTCCACAGAGCTCAGATTGGATTTAAGAAATATGACAGAACTGCTACTATTGAGAATTGCAGGCGCCGAACGGCAGCTTGTGTGAAATGTCCTCGGCATTATATAACACTGTTGTGTTCTTTCTCAAAGCGTGTTCAAGAGGATGGACATAGATGCTAATGCGGTGCAGAGCAGTCAGTCAAACATTAGGTCACTGTCAGATGAGAGTCTGTGTTGCTCATCTGACCATCGTCACCCTTAATCCATCCTGACATGTTGTAGTGACTGGCACGACTGGTGTCACATCCCAAGAACATCTGAAGCTGTTCTTCCATTCTTTTTATTTATTTATTTATTTTATTTTAATACATTACAGAAATGCAGCTCTGTGCAAAAATCCAACACTTGATTTGTTGGTTTAGTAAAGTAATAATAACCACACACATGCTTTTCTCAGTCTCTGTATTAAGATACAATCTGGACATATGTGAAGTACTGTATGTACAGCAGGAAAAAACTAAGTTTCAGTGAAAAAAACCCCAGCTTCTATAAACCAAACTTACTGTATTTAACCCCAAAAACCCCGAACCATTAAATCATACAAAATTCCAGTGCTTTGAATCTGGAACCTTTATTGGTCCTTCTGAACAACCCCAATTCTTTTTTTTTTTTTTTTTTACTTTTTATTTAAATTTTTAAACCACTTTTACAGTACAGTAAAGTAATGAAGAGAAAGAAGGGGGAAAAGGAGGGAGGGACAACATACATAAACAGAAAACAGAGCACAAAATAAATAACATGGGATGGGGGGTTGGGGGTGTTCCTTATGCACTCCTCTGCTTTTCTGCGTCAGAACTGGAAACCATTTTTCCCTTTAATTAAAAGTTCCCACCTTAATCCTCAGATGAAACATGGAATATATTCCCTCTATCATGTCCAACCACTGCTGTGGTCGCAGAGCGTCACTTTTTAACCACTTCCTTGTGACGACCGTTTTGCGGCTAGAATTCATATTTTGAATAGGAAATCATCTTCTCTTTGAATTCCATCATCAGGTGTCGACAGAGGCAGATAATCTGTGGCTCAATTGGAATTTTATCACTTAAACTTACCTCCATTGTCTGTAAAACACTGTTCCAAAACATTTTCATTTTTACATTATTTTGGCATTCATGTGGCCACACCCCCTTCCAGCACTGTTGTTGTCTCCCTAATTTTTTAGTGTCCATATATGATTTTCGATTCAGTATTATATTTGATATATCGGGCCAGTGCTCACATTTTATTACTTTTGAACAAACAGAAGTATAATATAACACAAACATGTCCAATAAAGGGGTAACTCCTTTTCAAAATTGGCAAAGTTCTGCCTCCTTCCTGATTAATCACAAGCTCATAGTGTCAGAAATGCCTCTGGTGAACAAGTTTCTCCCCTCTGCTGGATTATCTGTATATTGCATGTATCTAATTATATACATCAGGTTTTTCAAGAAATAAAATATCGCATGTAATTTAAATCATGTCCAAATATATCATGTAGAGTATGATACGTTTGGTGTTATAGGATTAATGTGATTACTCTTTTTTGTATTTAACATGTTTATATCCCATTTATTAAGACAGAATGATTATTTTTGATTAATGATTAATTGTCTTAAATTTTACACATTACAGGCTGTTAGTGCCGCTTTTTGTCATGGGATCAATGGTGACATTGAATACTAACTTTAACCTTTAGAATGAGTTTAGTTCAGGTTTTTCTATTTGATTTTAAGGCTGTGCACACATTTCCTGTATTTTCTTGTTCTATCTGAAGAAAATAGATCATGCCATGTCAAGAAATAAATACAAAGCAGTGTTAAAACAATTACTTTATGAACTGATTAAGTGATGAGCCAAATAATGAACACTCAGGTATTGGGGTTTGTTTATTCAGTTTGATCTGTTTTACTTTTTTAAGAGCATGTGCTGTGTTTGTGTTTTCCGATTATGTAAAAATCTATACAAAAATATTGTATAAAACAGACAGTTTTTATATTTATTTATATATGGGTGCATCTATGAAACTGGGTTATTTTAGGTACCTGGCACTTTGACAGCTTTTTTAGCCCCAATAATAAAAGAGAAATGCAGACATATTCCCCCCAGAATGTACCTAATGATGAGCTCAGATAAATGTGTCCACTCCCGTTACATGCGGAACCTGCGCATTTAAACACAAAAAAATCATGAGTGGTTTCTTTTTTTGTGTTATTTTTACTGTGTTACATGCAATTTTTTGTATAAAAATAATATAAAAATGTGTTTCTGAAAAATAGTGTGTCATTTATCTCAGTAAATATTAATTTTTTTTAAAACAGAGCCAAAGTGCTTTCAAACTTGCTTCATAACATTAGTCTACATCTTGTCTACATCTTCATAGAAACACCCATTAACATGTGGGGAAACATGGCCAAAAATGATCAGATCAGTCCACCAAAAAAAATTAAAAAATTAAAAAAAAAAATTAAAAAAAATTACAATTATCACAATATATGTCATTATTTAACCATTATTTCTTTTAAATGTAAAAGCTGATTTCTGATCGTTAGTGAAACTTAGAAACCAGATGGTTAATTGTGGTTTTAAACTTTTTATAGGAAGATTTTTCAAAGCAATTAAACTACTAAAATTACAGAAAAATGTTTATAGTGAGCGCTGGACTGGGTCAAAAGCACAAAATAATGATAAGTAAGTCTGTAAGAAAAATACTAACACATGTTGGAGTAAATCTCAGTAAAACAACAAAACAGTGAATATTCTGTATAAATAAAATAAATTCTTATTACAATCATGATAATCATAACAATGACTAAAACATAGTAAAAGTTGTGGTTTTATATAAAATTATACATCACATCATTATATTTCTATTTTTAATCAGTAGGTTCAGGCAATTTTAAAACCCTGGTAAAAACCCACCTTTTTTATTTGGCCTTTGGGTACTAGGGGTGTGTTGATGTGATGTAGAAGGGTTGGGTGGGCTATGCGTTTTTACTTATTTTATACATATTTTACAGATTTTATTCTTTATTCTTTTATTTATTGGATTATGCTTTTATTTTGTTACGCATTCTAAGCGCTTTTTACTTATTTTACTGATTTTATTCATTGACTTATTTTGCCTGCTGTACAGCACTTTGGAAACCCTGTGTTTGTTTAAACTGTGCTATATAAATAAAGTGGATTGGATTGGAACTAATGAGAATGAAAATAATTTTGCTTTATTTTTATATAAACATCCAAACATGCTATTTTACTGGATCTCATGTGAAACAAAACAGAACAATAACAAGATGCTATTTCAAGTATATTCCATGTATTTGATGAATCCACTCGTGTTTGCGTTGCTCCGTTTGTTGCGGTGTGTGTTAATGTAATGCATGCAGCTCTGTACATTTAACCGGAAGTTTCCTCATAAAGCTGAGTGGAGTCTGACGCCTGAGTTTGAGGAAAATATTTGCTCTTTTACGGAAAGAACGTATCAGAGCTGACATGCATACCTGATGAAGCTGCCGCGAAGGGGATGTGACTCATCCTGTATGTGGTGGCTGTTTGCTGACCCCTTTTGGAAGGTTGCACATGTCTGATCAATCACACAACAGTTGAAGAAATAAGAATAACACATTATCTTAATAAAGAAAAAAAAAAAAATAAAATCCCCTGTTATGGTCGTATGCCCCGATAAGCATATACTGTATGTGCATATTGTTTGAGATTGTTGCTCGATGGAACATTAATTGGTTTGACTTCATTCGGCCGAACTTAATTCGACCTTAAGAGGCACATCTGGTTGTTTGTTTGTAATTCTCTAATGTGGAAATCCTTTCGAATCTGGGTAGTGGTTTGTCTGTGATGCAGGATGAGATTTAAAAGGTGGTGGTGATTTGAGATAAAGTTGTTGGAAAGCTTTCGTTGTGCTTTCTCGTGAACCGTGTAAGAGCTCCGTTTGAAGTGGCGGCGAGGATTTGGATGGGGTTCCCTACTATAGTTTCATCGGTTCTGACCAGGAATGTTTGTTCCTCTTCTGTTGTGGGATGACCTTGAATGTGTGGATGAAGGAAAACTCAGAGAATAGCACTTTTTAGGACTTTGGCTTTTCATTTGTGTTTGTCTTGCTTGACCACCCCCAGAGTTTTTTCTTTTTTTTTTTTTTTTTTTTTTTTTTTGTTTTTTTTTTTTTTTTTTTTTTTTTTTGTTTCTGGCGCTGTAACCATGTGGTTTTCTGAACTATTACATGAGATGTGGAGTGATGACTATTTTAAAACATTACACAGATTTTTTTTAATTTTTTTTTTATACTAATCAAGCAAATTCAAGCTCCGTAGATAAGGATTTACATCCCGTGTGAATCTTTTTTTGGTTGTGTTTCAACATTTTCTGTTTGTTTTTAGTCCTCATTTGTGCTTTAAAAACACAAAAGTCTCCATGACGTGGCTGAGACAAGGGTTTCTTTGAGGGAAACACTGAGGTTTGCCTGGAGAGGACAGTGGAGGGATGTGGGTTCAATGCCCCAGACCTTGCAGTGTGAAAATAGCACAGCCTTCAAGCTTGTGGTCTGGGTGTAGAATAACATCAGCAATCATTATAAAAGGTTGCATGTATCAGGAGAAAGTACAAGATGTGTTTTGACATCTGTAGGTCAGAATCAAATGAGTCGGGGGGAGAAAGAAAAGCTTAATAAAAACCCCATTTACATCACCAGGACCAAAGTCTACCATAGTCACGTTTATATTTAAATCGTGGTCAAGAAATTTACGGGAAATTATATATCTGTGTGTGTTTGGCGTTTAATTTAAGCCTGTTAGTAGGTGGTCCTATGGTAATAAAACCTATGGCAAAAGTGAACAGCAATTCTGCTTTTACTCCCAGGATGTGTGGTCAGTGTGATTTTGCAAAACTAAACGCTGTTTTTCTCCCATCTGTAGGAATCAGTCAGCTCCACTCAGTCTGCTCTTTAATTTTGTGACAAGCAAATAAAAAAAAAAATAAATAAAAAAAAGCATGTCGTCATTCCTTCAGATGTTTCTTTGTAAGTTTGATTACAGGAATGAGAAAATAATGGATCTACTGCAGAGAGAGGATAGTTTTAGTTTTATCCTTAGCTACTTATTAGTGGTCAGAATGGGGCAGATGTTTTCAATAATACAACATAAATGCCAAACCATAAGGGAGGCTTTTGCCAGGAATCTGGGGAAAGGGACTTTGCTCCCACTATCAGAGGGTTGAGGTCCACAGTTTTGCTGACAATTAAGAGGCTCTTGATCTTCTCAAACAGGAATTTTCCCTTTGAACCTGCAGCTCCTTGTTTGACGTATTTCGTTTCATTTTATTCTTTGTTTCATCCATTTGTAAAATTAAAAAAAAAAAAAAAAAAACACAGAATACAAAGGGAAAGAAGGCTAGTCTTGTTCTATCCCCAGAAATCAATTTACAAAGTAGGTCTTAAAAAACAACGTGTTTATATAACATAACATAACATAACATGTAGAACGGGTCGTGTTGTTTGTGCTTGGATAATAATCAGGGGCAAAAAAGAAAAAAAAAAAGAATTCAGGTCAAATACTTTCTTGCAGGACATCCGTATTTGAGCTTTTTTTTTTTTACTTTTTATTTTCTACTCCTTACGTTGTCAAAGCAGGGTTGTTATTTTAGTTTTAATTACTGCTCAATCATCATAATCCGTGATCTGAACCACATTTTTCTTTTTTACCTCTTATAAAATACATGTTACAACCAAACTAAATTTTCCTGTAATTTTCCCTGGTTTCATTTGTAAAGGATTTAGTTAAATCTGACTAGAAACTCTGCATTTTTGCATCATTTTAGACTAAGATCTTGGCAGATGCTGTAAACATATCCACATTTTCCTGCATTAATCTCTTGTGGCTGCCTGTTCAGCCCTGTCTGAGCTTTAGAATGACTCAAAAACAGATTCACACAGAATCCACAACTTCTGGTAATTCTACATCATCTTTTCTGCAACAGTGGCAAAACAAGATGTTACACAAACTGAACAAAAACCCAAACTGTTGTAGTTTAAGTTCAGAGAGACTCATTTCTAAAATCGATTTCCTGTATATAAAAGTCTGCATCTTATCTGAGTAAACAGAGCGATATGAACTCAGTAGCCTAGCGACTATGAATATATAGTATATATTTACCATAATCCAAATTAAAATGCATTAGTAGAAAAGCTTTTTCATTTTAAGAGTGTGGCTGCATTATTTGACTCATAAAACAAAATTGTTAATAAATCATCCAACCCCAGACCCAACAGTTACCAACATTCAAATGATTGTATTTAGGAGTCAAATAATTCAGCCACTTTTTTAAAATAAAAAAGTATTCTGCTAATGCTTTTTAATTTTCGAGTTTTAGATTTCAAATTGAATTTTGGTAACTATTTGTTGGGGCATTTTTGGAAACTGAAATCTTAAATGTATTTTTCT
>JAPSES010000030.1:6324119-6338925 GCA_029822895.1 Maxillicosta whitleyi | reverse complement strand
ACTTAAATGATGATCATGATGATCTAAATAGAAGGGGGCCTTGATGAAAAGTGATTAAATTGCACAGATTAATGTTCATTATTGTCAGATTATTATTTTTGTAATTTTATTGTTCTTATTTGTGAACATCACAAGGTGCAGTTTGGTTTATGAAAAAAGGGCTAGTTTGTTTTTAAAGATTCAGTATACATGTTAGAATCTGTGCTTTTTTTAAAACTTTTACTTCAGTAAAGTGTTTGACCACTTGAACGTTTTTATACTGATGATTGAATAAAGAATGCATGTCCTCTGTTGTGTGTGTGTGTTTGTGTGTATTTTACTTATTTATTTTATTCATTAAAGTACATACATACTTTACTTTAAGAAAAACAACAAATCTGTTCCATCTTAAATTTTTGACAGTTTCCTAAAAAAAAAAGTCTTTGCTGTCTGACAGTCTCCAGGTCCAGTCCCTGTTACACTTTTTGTTGACGTAGGGAGATACTCCAGATACTACAATGCGGCCTGTGTTACATGTAATCGTATAAGTGGGATCCACGCTGAAACCAATCCCAAGCACTATAAAAACTACTATTAACAGTGTAGCAGTCATGGAAATCTGCAGCTTTAATGAGCATACCAAAATCACTGCACAACTTATCAGGGAACTCAATTGTGCGTCTTAATCAAATAACAATAGATTTCAACCAGAAAAGTATGTGCGTTGTCTGTGTGACCCATGAATGAGTAAAACAAGAAAAGCCATGTTTACTATCAGACTTATCAGACATTACAGGCCTTCTTCCCAGGGCTGATTTATATATGTAAAGTTCAACAATCTACCCTATTTTTAAAAGGACAACACAAACCTTGAAAACATACTGACGCCTCTAATGCCTTCGGTCGTTTAATGCTCGAGCCACAACACGTTGGTGGTATGTTTTTTTAAACTCTGCACTGCTTTATCTTTGCAGATGGTTACTGCGCACCAGAATGGGATGGACTTGTTTGCTGGCCTGAAGGGCCTCCAGGAAAGCTCATTTCTACTTCATGTCCAGAGTACATTTATGACTTCAACCATCAAGGTAAGTCAGGTTCTGGATAAACTCAACAGCCCCTGAGGCTCCTTTTAAGACAGATATGTGTGGGGTTGGATTTTACTCATTTTTCAGCTTTGAATATGTATATTTAAAAAAAAAAACAACATAAAAGAGTATGAGAAAATATTTGTGTTTCCAGACTATTGCCCACATTGGCAATAGTCTAAAATATAAAATTCTGCATATCTGAAAATAGACTGATCATAAAAGTGAAGTATTTTTCATGGCGTTTGAAGCAGGAAGCCGTTACAGCCAAGCTGGACGATTCATCATGACCAGTGGGACGTTTTACAAACTATCTATATTGGGAGAACTTGGCTCCATTAGTGGCCAGTTACTAATATTAGACCTCTCAACTGGAAGGACTGGCTCTGACTGGGGAAAATAATAACTTAAAAAAATTAAAACCACCCCCACATATTCTTTAGTTTATTTCATGTTCAGTCTGAAATTTATTGATAATGATCCTGATTTATTAGCTAATTTAGGTGTGTACACTGTTGTCCACAGAGTTGGAATAAAGTATATTTACTTCTCATGAAATCATTCTAACAATGTAATTTATTATTAATCGATTAAGTGTAAATATGACTGTATGTAATCATTGTGCCAGGTCAGAGGAATGTGTCTGAAAATAGAATTATTCCAACTTTATGGAAAACTATATATTATTTTGACTTTGATTTTATGTGTGAGCAGATTTATGAGAATATATATAGTCATAATGAATCATACACTGTACATGTAACAGATGGAATTTTTTTATGTCTACATATTTGTGCTCAGCTACACAACACTATAGATGTCAATGTGAAAAATGAAGGAGTTCTTAAATGCATAATGCACAGGAGCCCGCTATGAAGCACTTAACCTCTTTTCTTTTTCTCATATCTTAAAAAAGACTTCCTCAAATACACACTTTTGCCAATAATCATAAAATGTACTTTTATTCCTATTTAGAAAAAAGTGTGTTTTAAGAGAAGATTCACTAACAGGCAGTGAGTGGGGTTGTCTGATGTGCAAATGTGGTTCATTCATACAATTATTCTGTCCTCTATAGAGTCAATAGTGGGGGATATTTCACTAAATAACAAGAGGAACAAATAAAAATGATTATAGTTCAAAAATAACCCTAAAGCATTTTTCCCTGTATTTTCACATATTCACCTTTTTTGCAGAAATTATAAAACAATTTATTCTGATCATAAACAACAAGATAAATAGATAGATAGATAGATAGATAGATAGATAGATAGATAGATAGATAGATAGATAGATAGATGCATTCTATTTAAATGACAGTGCACCAGTATTATGACACACATAAAATAAAAATACCATACAACAGCAAACATGAAAACATGAAATGTTACATAACAGCTGTCAAAATCTGTGACTTAAAACCCACTTTTCTGCCTGATGTCTGTAGGACTAGCGTACCGTCGATGTGATACAAACGGGACGTGGGAGGCGGCCATAAGCAACAACAGAACATGGGCCAATTATAGTGAATGTGCAAAATTCCTGTATCATTACAACCAGAGCCATGAAAAGGTGAGACCCATCTGATTTTCATTTGCATGTTCTTTGACACAGCATAGATCAGTGCTACATATTAATGCACATAATTGCAGCTTTTTGTACTGTTTAACCCTGCTATTACTGGGTCAATTACAGCACATTTGTTCTGTGTCTTTTCAGTCATGTACAGTGTGAATAATGATAGTAGACGTGGCAGCAGTAATGAAAAGAAAATCACACCAAAGAGGAGATCATTTATGTCAAACATCGTCTTGTCAAGCAATTTTCTCAGGCTTCCTTTGATTCTTTCTTAAACAAATTTACCATTATTATTTACCTCATATTCCATAAATTATACGTCCAGAATAGAACAGCATAAACTAATGTAGAATTCCACTCGCCAATAATTTGTCTGCAAAGCAAAACAAGAAGGAAAAAAAGTAGCATAATACAGAAAAAATGTCGATTTCAAAGGCCTTATTATCTTTCATCGCAGCCTTCACTCGTCTGGGAAATCTTTGTCCAATGTTTTGTAACCTTGCTGCAGGGCCTCTCAGCGTTCAGACTCTGAAATCATAAGTGGCGTTGGTAGCAGATGGCGGGTTGGTTCAGGTCAGTAGGTTCTTTGCTATTGAACTCAACCACCAGCAGAATAATTTCTTTGTTTGTGAGTTAATTGCAGTATTGAAACTGGAGAGGATATAAAACATCAATTTAATATGAAGCACTGAAATTAAGCCGTAACAAATATCAGACTCCAAATCCAAGCCTGTCTCCTAAAGATGATGTTCATAAATTACAACTCCGGTTTACTTTGTTATAAACGGACTTGAACTGAACCGAACCGACAACTTGATTGACAATATCTGCTGGTTATGATGACAACATGGGGAAAGTTTTTATGGTTTGGTTTAGGCACTGACAGCGCTGGGTTAGGGAAACACGCCAGGGCTCAGTTTAATACACAAAAAGTCAGCAAAGATATGATTAAACATTACTCACTGTACAGTATATCTATTAATTATTCAAACCTTTTCCCAAGCTTTTTTATGACCTAAACCTCAAAAGCTACAGGACTTGGGATGAAAACTACGTTCTCTGCTGTAAAAGTTATGGATTTTATAATTTTTCTTTACTTGATCTGGCTGTGGACGTCTAACAAAGTAAGAGATCTTTCAAAGACGCTGAACCGCACAAACTAGGAATTCTTACTGCATTAGCCAAACAAGATGTGGGCAGCATTTAAAATAAAACACACCTGGAGCATCAGCAAAACCAATGTGATACTTGTCTCATCTTGATGCATTTGGACATCAAAGACAGCAGACCATGTATTAACTATTCACTGCACTGATGTCTGAGCTGCCCAGACCTGGGGTAGAAGTCGTGTGTGACCCTGTGTGGAAGCACAAAAAAAAAAAAAAAAAAAAAAATACTAACCCCAGTCTGCAGTCGCACCTATTGTTCTGTATATTTCCTGTACACCTTGTATCTGTAAGTGCTATATGCTATGTTTATGTCCTCTATTATAAGTCACTTTGAATAAAAGCATCCGCTAAATGTAATGTAATGTTGTAGCAAGCTGATGAATAGCTCAGATTTAACCTTTTACAAACAGTTTTCATTCATTTCTTAAACCTTCACAGTTTGGTTTAGGTTAAATTTGACCCAGACTCAGAATTCCCTCATTGTAAGTGTTTATACCAAATGTTGAACTACAGGTTTATTTAGAATGTCTAAATAGACTATCCCACATTAATAAATATATGTAATATATAAACATAATGTTTCAGAGCAGGAAGCGTTTTACAAACTCGTTTTTGGATAAAAACATCTACTATCACACAGTATCATGTCCTGTTTTACATCACACATAAAAACATTTAAAAAAACACATTATGATTTATATATAAAATTGACCTGAACCAGCCTTGGTGTCCAAAAATCTGTAGTACCTGTATGAAAGTATAACATTTTAAAATATTGTTGTTGTTTTTTTCATGTATTTTGGCAAAAATTTAGGAAAAGTCATCACATTTCAGGATAAAAGAATGATTTTTAGCATGTTTTTACTACTGTTGAATTTTAGAACGGGTCAAATTTGACTCAACTATGTTAGAGTTAAGTTGTGTTTTCACTGATTTTGTGTGATGTGATTTTTACCACATGTTGTATTGTCTGTGCATTACATGTAAGCACTGTTTATGACTTTGCAAGTACTCTTAAAATTACTACAGGTCATGTATTTCATACCCAGGTTTAGTGGTGTATAATACCAATACACCAATACACCAATACAATACCAATGGATAGACCTCAGGTCTCCTTTCTCTACAGCTGCAGTTGCACCAATCATCAATATTTACTTGATAAAATGACAAAAATGTTAAAAATGTTACGATATGACTGTGCTTATTTTTGTGTATGTCTGCAAAC
The DNA here is from genome assembly GCA_029822895.1 of Maxillicosta whitleyi. Taxonomy (NCBI): domain Eukaryota; kingdom Metazoa; phylum Chordata; class Actinopteri; order Perciformes; family Neosebastidae; genus Maxillicosta; species Maxillicosta whitleyi. The sequence continues at coordinate 6,333,889 of JAPSES010000030.1, read as the reverse complement.
AATCATTTCTTCTCTTCTGACAGCCATTGTGTGTTGGGAAAACAGCTATTAAATCTAAACCAATATATTTCAGCTTATACAAGTTTCTACAGATGTGCTTTAGTAGCTGAGCTTGTTCTGATTAGTGGCTCTTTCACCATCAAATGATGTTCATGCTGATGTTATTGTACACCTCCCATGTCACCAACATGAAATCTGAAGCAACAGGTTCATTGTATTTATTTGAAGCTCCAGATCCCACATTGTTGATTCTGAGCCTCCAAGCAGATTTTTTTTTTTTTTTACCCGGTAACACATGATGACTGAAATATGATTGGACAAACACCAACTAAAACAAATGGTTCCAGGCACAACAAACTCCGCCCCTCACATATATTATAGCTTATTTTGACATCAATCCAGCTGATGTCATCATATGGATTGCCTGTATATATGTGTTAAGTTTGAAGTAAAATCAAAAATAAAATGGCTGCTTTTTTTTTTATAGAGATTTGAAATTTGGTCCTTATAAGTAAATGAGAAAAAAAAACTTATTTTTAATTCATTAAAAATTTTAACTTTTACCTACATTCCCCAAAATGTAACCACATCGATTCTGGGACACTGGTAATCTATAAACCCAATTTGGCATGAATTTAGCCATTTCTTTTGCTGCTACAGACATTTACATTTCTGTCCATTATAAGTAAATAAATGGAGGGAAAAAACATAAACTTCATAAAAAATTTAAATTTGGCCCTACTTTTCCCAAAATGTAGTGACATCTATTCTGGGTCAAGCTATAAACTCAATTTGGTATGAATTCAACCAATAGTTTTGTTGCTAGGGTCTTAACAAACAAACAAACAAACAAACAAATCAATCAAAAACAATAGCCGCTTATTATACTTACTTATATCTTATGGGATCAAAGTAAATATAGTTCATTCTGATTCCTGAAGCCAACTGAAAAGGCCTTGCTGGCTTTAATGGACCACTAATGAAAATACATAGCATTGCGTTAATCATTTTCCTCTCCTATAATGTTAAACTGTCCAACAACGAAGACGTTGGCAAGCTACATGAGACGACTAAATAAGGGAATTTTGAGTTTATGTTTTTGATTTTATTGCACCAGATGGAAAAACCATTCATTTATAAGACCTCTCATTATGATTTTATTATTTCTATGTAGTTTTTAAAGCATTTTTCATTGGGATATTTTGTGCATAATGATAAAATCTGATGAAACACTGAGAAAATGAAGTCAGTTCAAGGTTAAAGCCAGATTTTCTTTCAAGACTAAATACAACTTTTAACCAAATGCACAGTCTGTGTGGTATTATCCTGGCCTTTCATTGTGGAGTTATCTACAGTTTAACTTAGATTACATTTTAGGTTTCGAGGATTACAATCTAAATTTCTCTTGAGGTTTGTCACAGTTCGTTGTGGTATAATAACGGTCACAGCGTCTTATCTTCCAAGGTTTTGTCTTTCCATAGAGGCTACGATTATGCATATTGACCTGAAAGTTGTGAAACTGTCCTCGTTTTATTTTGGATATGTCATTTTAGATGAACCACATGTTCCACAGCCCACAGGTTTTAAAGATAAACCCACTACTAAAGTAATATGATGAGGATCGCATTGAGATACGGCAGGATTTGATACAATTCAATGCTGTGATATGGTCCAATGTGATACAATGCAGTGCAGAATGAATATGATACTGTTCAGTTGAATGGAAGATTTAATTTAATTTAATTTATCTGTTTCTTTTAAGGAACACAACCAATGAAAAAGCTTCATTTTACGTCATATTTTTTTCCTCTACAACTGCAACTTAGGACTTCATCAATATTATTTTTGACTTCTTAAAACCTTTTAGAATTTTTTTTTTTTTTTTTTTTTTTGTGTGCTCCAAACGCATCTGACAGAAGTTGAAATAAAAGCAGATCTGGACCTCACCTTTAGCTACGCACTCATTCATCCATGTTTATAACTCACATCGGCCTCAGTAACAGCCTGGGGCTTTGATTCCTTATATGAGACGCAGATGTCAGAATTGCTGAGAATTGCTCACTCTATGATAGCACAGATGACAGACACGTTGGAAACCAATTTAGAGAGGAAGCATCAGACTGACGGTAAATATTAACCCTTTGTACGACACTCAGAAATGTTCTGAAATTCACATTTTCAACCTTACTGTGTTATTACAGGATAAAACAAGACTTTATTACTTTTTCTCATGCAGAAAATGGAGTTGAATGAAGCTACCACATTTGGTTCCTTATAAGTGGGGACAAAAAAAAAAATCCAAGAAGTATGTATATGAAAATATACTAGAAAAACACATTATAACAACATTTTTTATTGGTTTTGGTTCAGGTTTTTTGTTTCTTTCTTTGTTAACACTTCGTCATTACATTAGTGTCATTACTTCATCATTCCTTACATTAGTACTATTACTTCATCATTACATTAGTACCATTACTTTTTCATTACATTAGTACCATTACTTCATCATTACATTAATACCATTACTTCATCATTCCTCACATGAGTACCATTACTTCATCATTACATTAGTACCATTACTTCATCATTCCTTACATTAGTACCATTTATTCATGGTACCTAACATCATGCACAGGTGAACCTTACAGACCCTGTAGAACACATTGGACCTGAGATTGTTGAATTACTGTAACTGTTACTGTCACTGTCTTATTATGTGTGTGGAAATTACCAAATTAGATTAATTTTCAATTAACAGACATCTACTAATACTTATGCATCAGTATAAAACAGTGAATCTCGCCGTCCTTCATATGACTGTGATTTTTGGAGGTGAAAGACTGAACACGATTTCCTTGAAAAAATACATTTTTCTGTTTTGTTTTTTTTTCAGTTTTTCTGTTGTCCTTATTCATTAAGACAGAGAAAGTCAGCAGCGCTCACCTTCACACTTTATAGAATTTATTCTTACAAACCAAACAGAATTTTACAAAGCATGTGTGATGAAGACAGATTGGACTTTTAACAGTGTTTGTCCTTCATGGTGTGAGATGTCAGCTATTGTAAGACAGGCTGTCATAAACTCTATGTAACTGAAAAAACGTATGAATATAAAAGGTTTATACAAAGGGCTGGTATTGATATAATATAATACGGTTTTATTTTGGCTAATATTCACAATATCTTCAGTTACAATGCTCTAGTGTATTTCCTTTTTAAACTATATAAAGGAAGCATTTTAATAATCTCACATATGATATATTACATTGCATTTTTTTTAAAATATATTATTAAATTTCCAAAAAAAAAGAAATAAACATACGTAAACAAAACAAGACAGAACATCTCAGCTCTTGGTTTCACAGTCAAACAGATAGATTTACACAAAATATACATATGAGTAGAATTATAAACACAAACACAATGATCAATACAAATACGAATAATAGAATAAAAGAATACCCGACAGCCGCTAAGCAGATTTCAGTTTTGTACGACACAAACCCTATTGTGAGTATAGTAGAAATATCCAGGTCCATATATGTCAGGAAAGTTTCCCATGTCTTATGAAATGTATTGTTCTTGTCATGTATCCTGCATGTCAGAAAGTCCAGTGACACATATTCAAGTATGATCCTTTGCCAATTTTCTGGCACAGAACGTTAGCATCTTATAGAGCTGCCTGTTATATCTATCAGTGATGGAGGCATTTGATATCCGCAGAAGCATATGGGTTACATTCAACAGCGGTAGCTAACATCGTATTGATTTCCTTTCTGATGACATACCAATAATTCTGTATTTTCCTGCAAGACCACATTGCATTTTAATGATTGATGATTGGTATTGTATTTACTGCTGTCAAACAATTACAGTTTTTAAGCATTTTACTCACATGGTTGCTGTGGATTAACCCAAAAGGACCCAGAGTGACTTTTGTGTGTGAATTTTACTCTCCAGTTAACTGTTCCTAAGTGATTTATCACCATTTATCAGGGGTGGAGGAAGTACTAAAGTTAAGTACTTAAATAAAAGTACCAGTACCCTGCAAAATATTTACTCTAGTAAAAGTAGAAGTACTACATCAAGAATCTTACTTAAAGTACTAATAACTTATTTTAAAATGTACTTTAAACTATATATACGTACTGTACAGTATCTTATTTTTTACTTTATTTTATTAATATGAAGGATAATACATGAATTTGTATAGTTATTTAGAGATTTACAGTGGTATTTAGGGGTACTAAATGGCTAATTCTGACTTACGCGGAAATTCAGATTATGTCGACAGCAAAGGAACGGAACTCGTTCATAACTACCTATGCACTTAATGTGTTTATTAAACACCTTCAACAGTCTTGGGATCTGTCACTACCAGATCAACTGCCCATTTGCATGTGGACAGTAACTCTGCTTGGACAAACTGTCCCAAATGCAGTGACAGGAACAGTCATTTTGCATTGCAAGTTGGTTAAAAATTTTAATCAAATTTATCACAGTGTCCACATTAACGTGTTCATTCTGACAGCCCTAATTTTATTACATTTCATGTCCCAGTGATTCTTCTGCCTAGCATTATTGTGGTCACTGTAAGTCATGAGAATAAGGATCTCAGTGTCTCAGAGCTATTGTACTCCATTGTTTCACAAAGCACTCTTATGAAAGGCCACAGAGGCTACAGTGGTTTGACTTACTTGCATTTTCATCATGAAATAATATGAAACATCAGTTTACCCACATACATTTTTCTCTTCCTTGCGTCTTGAATGTGGTATAAAGGATGTGGGCATAACCTCATCACGGCGCCCTTTAATTTCTTTCTGACTTCAGATGTTTATGTTGATGGGGTCCCAAGAGAACAGTTAGAGCAGTTAATGACAAATGCATATGTACCCATGAAAGCCCCTCTCCCCTCCACTGCCATACCACGGACACCCACCACAACTTAGACACCCATTTCTTTGGCGCAGCGGGCTGATGCTAAATGATAACAGCAGTGGAGTATCTGGTTACATCACACAGGGCTCTTGGCCTCCTTCCGCATGTTGACGCACAGACGGTCTGGTTAGTGGCTCTCCTTACAGAGGCCTTTGGCTGCCAACTAGCTGCTGGTAGATCAAACTGCTCCGCCCAGTCTTTCTCAGCTCCGTCACCCATGTCAAATTTTGTTTCCATCTGGGACTTTTCATACTTGAGATGGTTCTGTCCCCAGGTGGCGAAGCGTTTTCAAATGCACTGAAACTAACTGTTTTTGAATTTGGAGTTGGACAACCTCCAACCTACTGCAGCATGACTGTCTGGATACATTACTTTTATTCCGCCCTTGAGAAAACGTGACATGTACGTTCACTAGAATTTGTTGTTACAGGACTCCTGTTTCAGTGAGGAATTACAAATGTTTCACTAATGCTGAAGGAAACACTGCCAGTATCATGTTTATATGTAGACGACAACCAAAAATGATCATGCATTTGTTTTGTTCTGTATCTGTAACTGTATCAGCTGCAGAATGTGCTAGTGCAGGCTGGTAGAAACTGTAAAAATAATGTCAACAATATGCAGTTTCCATATGTTTCTAGATTTTCCATAGTTTGGTGTTCAGGACTGTGTTATTAACCATACCTGTCATTTCTTAAAGGTTTAGTGTGAAAAAAGAATGAAATGGAATCCAATATTCCTAATTATGTTTCCATGAGTATGTATATTATGGCATGAATAAGAATAAAAACAATGATGTATCCGTTAACTTACAAATAGAATAAGCAGGAGATCTTCACTGTGTTTATCATGTTGTGTTTTCAGTAACTTCTTTTTTCCCCATGTTATAGTAGGTGGCATTCAGTGACATGGTGCATTAGAGTCCCGCAGTGTGAAACTGAGTTAATATCCCTCTAACAGACAAACCTAACAATGAAAGCTGAGGTGAAGGATATATAACTTCACCAGGAGATGTCGCTAAATATCACACACATAACCCTTCGACCTTGAACAAATATGCAAAAAAAAAAAAGAAGAAAATAGTATAGCGAAAAGTCAAATTTATTTGTAACTGGAATGTGTGTGTTACATTTTTATTTATTTGTTATATATTCATTTCTAATTTTCTCTTCTAACAGGAGGTGTTTCACCGTCTATATCTCATCTACACAGTGGGATACTCCATCTCTCTGGGATCACTTTTGGTGGCTGTGCTCATCTTAGGATATTTCCGGTAAGTCACCAGTATAGTTCCTTTTACACAGCACTTCTGTTACGAGAATATTTCACCTTTATTCCAGAATGACTTCTACGTAAAGGAAATGGTGGATCATTTGGTCCTACAGAGCCATGATAAAGGTGGGATTCTGGAAAGCTATATAAAAGGAGCGCCTCTTGTTCTGTTTTGATGACGACAACCCCCACACCTGAGAGACAGTGGGCACATATTGATTGTATGGATTATACACCAGTGATGCCCTGGGTGCCACCGGGGCTGTGGCTAAATACCATTTTCACCCCTGGCATGAAGACGGGACAAGCACCCATGTATAGCTGGCCGCTCCAGAATCCATGTCAGTGCCTCCATATAGGCGCTATACACTGCGCTGTGTCCCTGCCCCTTTGATTCCTGAATGCAGGAGTGTAGTCCAGCCTGTGTCACCTCTGTTATCCTTTAGCTTAGCTGTGGAAACCAGTCATTGGTTGAACAAAGGCGGGATCACCATCTTACCTTTTTGTGTAAAAGTGGCTTATGTTTCTTGCTAAAACTAAACGTTGAAGGAAAGGGGGAGACAAAACTAGAACCTAAACTAGGGTTGGACTGATGAGCGATCACATGCCTAACAGTCGCTGTGATGCCAAACCACCATGGGATAACCATAAACACGAAGAAAAAACATGTTTGCTGTCATCATACCGCCAACAGCCTTGTCCTGTCCTCATGTGCAATGTCAACATCCATCCCTGTGTTCTTGTAGGACATCATCGCGTGTCATTTCAGAAGACATCACCTTAAACTATTCCAAACCGTGCTACTGAATTCAACTTTACTAGCGCTCAACTGATAATCCATTACGTTCATGAAGATATAATAAACGACAGATGTTTCGTGCCAACCTCCCTGTCTGTGTAAGCATGCAACACAGAACAATTTCAGTCCCGGCTGTGACATGAAGCATGCACAATGCATCAGACCTCACCTTTGACTTTTTACTTTGACTTTTAACATGCTATGATATGTCTACCTTTGACGAGGAGTCCGCCTCTAGGCTTAGGTATTGCATGCTTTGCAATGTGACATTTGGGCTCTATGTTAGTTTCATGCTGGTTTCAGGTTTTGACGACAAACAACCAATGTTCAGATATTCATTTTATAATTATACCAAAGATTACAGCGAATATAGTTCTGTCATGAAATGTGTGAGAGGTGATTCTTCCCTGTGTTTTATCCAGTTAATGCATATACTTTAAAAATAAGTGTAACATGGAGGGTAAAAAGACAAATATTGAATAAATAACCGACTTTTTTTTTTTTTTTGCCTTATCTTGCCTTGGCAGCAACAGTGGTTCAATGAAGAAAAAACCTTCACACAAGGTTGAATTCATTTTTCATCGTTGGCTAATTAATTCAGGGCAGATTTGTCATTATTTGCTCATTTTGTTGAGCATAGGGAGTATCAGGAATCGATGTAAAGGCACTGTTTACTAATGTTCCCACCAGCGTGACTACTACAGGAAGGCAGTCAGAAGGCTTTAGGAACGCTCCCAACTGGCACCAGGAAAGCTACAGACCAAATGAGTTTAATAAGTTATCCCAGGGGTCCATCTGACATTCTGGCTTCGTGCTCCGGGAGCACTCCAGCCATGTCTCCCCTTCAGTATGTCAGCTCTTAGACAGAACCCTTCATAAATGTTTTCCAGAGAGAGAAAAGGGATATTTCACATTAGCAGTTGTGTTCTTTTTTTTCCACTGGGGAAATGCATGCTAGATTCATTTTTGCCCATCAGTCCTAAATCAATAGTTCTCCCAGGGATCCCTTGTCATATATTGAGTTCATAATGTGGTTTCACTGAGAAGACAGATATTAATGGACTTTTTTTTTTTTTTTTTCCACATTCAAGACAACTTTTTGGGCTGTTTAATAATCCCAAATATCATCATTAGGTTTTGTAACTGTGTAATGATGTAACCTTAAATAGTGATATCGCTATTGATCCGCATTTCAATTCCATCTTTAGAGCCTGACCTCAAACAAACACTGACGACAGGATGTTTTGGCAGAATTTGTGACAGATAAACTTGTGCTCGTCTGGAAGGAAATTTACATGCTTTTGGAAATTCTCAACACATGCTTGCAATTTTGTTTTTACAGCTCAGTTTGAGCCGAGCAATTCAATATTTGTGCTTTTCAAGCCCCTAAATCTCAAGAATGTGTTATAGTCAGCGTGGAATTCAGCTGGCTCTAATTAGGATGAGTATTGTTCGACTGCGTGTGAAAATACTTTACACGCTTGTATGAGGTGTGCAAGGCTACACGCATGTACACATACAGAGAAAAAAAAACAAAACAACAAAATAAGGTTTTTCACCAGATCTGACTCTTTTTTTTTTGCTCTTGTTTGTTTTCTCTCTAGACGATTACACTGCACTAGAAACTACATCCACATGCACCTTTTTGTGTCTTACATGCTCAGAGCTGTAAGTATTTTTGTAAAAGACATTGTGCTGTACTCTGGATCGGCCTTGGAGGACATGGAGAGCGCAACTGTGGAAGACCTCAAGTCCATCACTGAGGGTCTGCCAGCCAACAAAACACACTTTGTGAGTATGATAAAAACGTCTCAAACTTATGCATAGACGTGTCAAAAGCAAACAGGCAATACATTTTTCATTTTTCAATTCATTCCATAACACCAATTTTTTTTATTATGTTTTATTTATATTCTGATATGGATTTACATGCAAACAAAATCAAGTGAGGAATTACCCCCTTATCCTTGTTTTGATTACATTACATGCACAGAGAATTTGATTTGTAGTGGAACTGGGCGTTAAACATTTTCCTTCCTAAGAGGAAGTGGGCTTCAGCAAAGTCTCACCTGCTTTTCCAGCGCCGCAGCAAATAAACTGTGCTGTTTGTCACATTGCCAGGTTTTTACTAGACCAGTATTTGGCTTTGCCCTTCATATTCAAAGTTTAAATAAATGGGTAAAATGGACACTTTTCATGCATGCTTAAACAGTTTGTAATATTGCTGCTACAAATTTTGTGGATATTTTAATCCTTTTTTCACTTGGCTTCAAAAATGAAATTTACACTACATTAAAAAAAAAACCCACATTGTTAGGGTTTCTGTACTGTATGACAAAGTCAAGGATTGTATATTTTCTTTGTAGTTTGTGTCTAGCAAAGGATACGACGACATCATTGATCTCTTTTGAAAAATTAGCAACGCAGCTAAAGCTAATTTCCAGTAGTAAAGTACAAGCTTTGTTTCACATAATACCTGGTCATCACAAAACAAACTAGAAAAACACTCAGAGAGCGCAGACCTCCGCCAAGTGCAACAACCCCCCCCACCCCCCCTCCCACCACCACCATAAATATAATTATATATCGCCCATTATAAGGAAATGGGAAAAGATTTTTTTTTTTTTTTTTTTTTTAAGAATTCATAGAAAATTTTAACTTTGACTTACTTTTCCCAAAATATACTCACATATAGTCTGGGTCCATGACACTCTATAAACCCAATTTGGTATGAATTCAACCTATAGTTTTGCCGACA
>JAPSES010000030.1:6299280-6311829 GCA_029822895.1 Maxillicosta whitleyi | reverse complement strand
CATTTATGAGAATGGAAATCGGACATAAGTCATTTTTATTTACATTTACATTCCCCAATTCATTTATTTCCCTTTTTTTTTCTATTTATTTACTCCTGTTTTTCCTGTAATATTTCCTATGTGCTGTTTTGCATCACTCCACAACCCCCCCCCCCCCCAGTGGGTCCTGCCCCATTAAAACATTAACATTAACATTAAATTAGAACTATTTTTAAATTGTGTTTTTATTGGTTACATTTATTTAGGTTATACATAAAGTTGGAATATGATATTTTTACTTCTTCACATAAAATGACTGTGACAATGTTATTTATTCTAGACTGGGACTTGGTATGTAATTATTGCACTCAGTCAAACTGATGTGTAAAAAAGAAATAAAAAGAAGAATGTGTCTGAAAGCAAAACTAATCCAGCTTTATTATTTTGTTGCTAGTGTTTATTAGTTCTCAAACACCCAGAGCAGTGTTTCAGACCCTTACTTTTCTTGTATTTATTCAGTTTTTCTATTGTTTTCTGTCTGTGTGCATCAGCTGTGCAGAAGTTTCATCTGATTCTTTAAAAAAAATGGATCATTTGATTGATATTAGAAATAAAATGTATGGTTTTAAGGTGAATACTGAACAATGTCACTGTTTTGCAGATAACCTTTTTTCCCTCTACATCTAATCTTTATCACCTTTAGTTTTATTATTGTTGTGGGTGTTTTTAGGGTATTTATTCATATTCAATTAATCAACTATGTACATGTATGTCTGAAAATAATTATATTATCAAGTAAACCATAAATTATGGAACATCACAATGTCCAAGTGAGACAAAAAAAAACAAACAAACAAACTCCACATTAATATGATTAAAGGCTCAGCAGTTATTGCATATGATACATGTTCAGTCTCATCTTTTGAAGATTCATTTTAACTCCATTTGTTTAAACCACTTTTTCATAAGCTTTATATAAAGTACATTAAATACATTAGCAATTAGCATCTATTTTGTTTTGTACAGAAATCTCAATTATTTTGTAATAAAAAAAAATAACCAATACAATAAACTATACTTATGTATTTTTTATTATGTATGTATGTTTGTATTGACTATTGTTTTTGCTGCAACATCATTATACATGATAAATTATGTTTAAATAAGTAAAACATATATTTCTACTCTATTTAATATTTCAAGTTTATTCAATATTATATATTTTTCTTTTGAAATTTGCAAAAAAAAAAATGTAATCAATAAGTGATTGAAATATCTTTAAAATGACTTGAAATGTATTAAATATACCTCTATCTATATTTATTAAAGAAATGTTACCTCAAGGATTAAATCACCACAGATTCCCTTTTTACTGCACAGTCCAGTCATTCTTCTAACACAAAAATAGTATATACAAAATTATTTTTATTTTCTGAGTTTTTTCAATCACAGATGACAAAAAAATAGCATAAAAAATTAAAACCTATAGCTTCTCATATTTAGGTTTATGTTCTAGAAATTGAAAATGAAATGACGTGGTAAACTTTAACCCTCAGTTTAATAATCTAACTGTAACTAAATAATGATGTTGTAAATAATAAGTCAATTACATAACAGTTTGGAAAATGACTGATGTTTGGAGTGAGAAAAAAAGAATAATTTGGAGGAAAAATCATTGGAAACATAAAATCAATCCTTGTCTGTCCAAAGACATCATATCAGTGTCATCCCCATTGATTGCACAGCGCTTGACTGACTCACGTTGTGCTAACATATATGGACACACATCTTTGACCTCAGGGGAGCTGCCACAAACAGGTTTGCATAAAGACAACAAATGTAATTCCATTATTTGTACTGACCAACTGCTAAAGCAAAGACAGCGAAGATGCCAATGACCTGCCATAACCGCAGCCCCCAGAATACAACGGTCTCTGAGTTGACGGGGTCTGGCTTCTTTGGGGGATCTGTGGGTAAAAGCTGTGGGGGGGGAAGAGGAATTATTGATTTTCTGATAATCTCCACCACAAACAAACCTATAAAAAGAAAACAGCAGGGGGAAAAGCTTAAAAAGGGCAAGAAGTCAACCTTTGTATGTCCAGTCTTCACGTGAAAATGTGTTTAACCCATAAAGAACAGTCTGTTCCCAAATGAAATGTTGTCTATATTTAACCTGTCTTAAGTGATTTATCACTATTTATCAAAATATTATCTTCTGTGTTTTGTATTATATCAGTATCTCAGGTATTTTCCTGTATTCCGTTTATTGATCATGTAAAAGTTCATAAAACCTCAGAAAAAAGTTGAAGGGTTTATATATATAGCCTGTATATATTACTTTTTCCAGTAAAATACATCATTAACTGAACATAAACCAAGCATTTTTATCCACTGTCATTTATGAAACTACAATGTTTTTGTTGGTGAATCAATTCTAGTTCAGGGGCCACATTCAGCTATATTTGATCTGAAGAGGGCCGAGCCAGTAAAATATATATAATAATATCTGTTCCAACTGCTTCTATTAGTTTTAGAGCCAAAAAAAAAAAAAAAGTATATTTACATTACGAAAAGGATTACATCTCCAAACTGTCTTTTCAAACAATGAATACATGAATAACATGAACAAAATTTTTTAAAAATCTGTGTAATTTTACCAATATTCTGTCTCAGTTTATCATTTTCACATGTTCATTATAATGTACAGATGACAGTGGACCTACAAACACAATTTAATAACAGGCAGAATATTGGTAAAATTACAGTTAGTTCTCTTAAGACATTTCAGGTTGTTCATATTTGTTCAGGTTAGTCACATTGTTTGAGAGATTATCCTTTGTTTTAGTGTAAATACATGAAAATATTTACATTTACAAAGAGAAAATTTTTAAGTTGTCATTATTTACATGTTATTATGATGGGATTTTACTGGTTCTACCCACTTGAGATTGAATTAGTCTGAATGTGGAACCTGAACTAAAAGGATTGTTTATATGTTGGGATAATTTTTGCTTTTCACAAATTCATCTAAAGGGACCCTAACCCTTTAGCGGGCCAGATTTAGCCCCGGGCCGCATGTTTGACACCTGTGTTGTAGAAGATGACAGTGTTTCTACAGTATCTATGGAGTCTCTGAACGTCCAAATGGGTCAAATCTGATGACCAAGAAAAGATAACAAACTGTATTTTACACCAATTATTTACATGGATTGATAGGATTAATGGATCAACAGGTTTTACAATGTTTAGATCAGTGAAGGATGTTTGGGTCTTTATAGGTTAATTCAGCGTATAAGGGATTAATGCTGTACAATCTACTGTTTTTCAGAATCCACATTATACAGTTTGTACGTAAATGGACATACCTATTGTTACAGCTTGTGGTGACATAGTTGAAGACCAACATGACAACCATCTGATGTAAACATTTTCTTAAAGGAGTGACATTTTGCTTTTTTAAATTACATTATACATTTTCCAACATGTCCCTGTGGTCTACATAAACTATAAATGCTCTGCTTGGGTCTGAAGTCTTCACTAATTCAACTCCACAGGTTCATCTTCAACACTTTTTCTGAGTAAAGACACCAGAAAGGTCATTTTGAGCGCTGGCCCTTTAAATCCAAATAACCCACTTCAGGCCCCGCCCCTCCAGGTTGTTGGCTGTGCTGCTCTGTCCTGTTCAACCAACAACTGAACACTGTTATAAACTACTACTGAACTAGTTATAAAATGTAACAAATTAAGAAGGAATTGAAACGAATTGTTGATTTTTGTCCAAATGAATATAAAGATAGTTTTGCAGAACCTGGGGGGTTCAAATTCAAACCTTATGAACTATTACAGTCCAAATATACACATAAATTTACCAAAGGCTAATAAAAGTGGGATTAGCAAAAGTATAATAAGTATAATTTATCACCAGCTAAATAAAATCCCATTTTATTTGACATTTTAAAAAGGCCAAAGAGGGAAGTCCACAAGCATGAGAAAATCAACTATCCATACTTTGTTAATAATATTCCTGCATTTTTTCTACCTGCTCACAAGCATTTTTAACCTTTCAGTACAATCAATAGTGTCCAAATAAATATCCAATTATTATTTCAACCTTTCACAACCTTGTCTAGACCTGACACTGGGAATTCATAAACATACCAAAGGTGTATTTTTGTGTTCAGTCAATTCCTTCCGTCAGTATTTTGCCAGGTTCTGCTCCCTGATTGTCATATTTAAAGGATTTGGAGGATATTTTCCTATTTGCTGGACAATGATCACTTGAATAGATTACATAAAGTTGCATTAGAAACTCTAGATTTAATTCTACAGCAAGCAATGGATCTGAAAATGGAGACTTATTGCATTTTCCCCTTTTACAGATAACACTATTATGTAGTGAAATAGGAAACGCTTCTGTGAATAAGAGGACAATGAAACAAAATGGCTGTAGAGGATAAGGGAAATAGAAAAACTTAATGAAAAAATTCAATCAAAATGTAAATTATTCAAGCAGTAATCCTGGATTTTTTTTTTTTTTTTTTTAACAGGTGACACCTTTAGAAAGCAGTGAATGTTTTCAAAAGATTGTCTGATCACTAAATGTTCATGTCGACTGTTCGTGTGTGACTGTACAAAATGTCTTCAGGGCCTTTATCTGTGAAGGACACAAGTAGAGCTTGTATTTATGCAACTCCCACTGAAGGATTAACCTTAATGAGGTTATTTAGCATCTCATCCAAAAACTAAACTTTTTTTTTTTCCTTTGAAGGCTGATTAACCAACATTAAGTCTTTCGCTCTTCAGGGACATGTCAAATAACCAGATAAGGATGTAAACTGTAAGTGTCTCATTTTCTAAATAAAGTAATAAAACTCTGCAAAACACATACTGGCCTTAGACATGTGATGTTTTTTGGTTTTTTTAATCTTCTTTTATATAGTTCTTCAGCAACATCTTTTTTCTTTTTCTTTTTTTTTTTTACTAGTGAAATCCTTTTGGGACGTTGCAGAGAAGATTATGGAGAATTAAAATCTAAAATTAGAATGATCAGCAGTTGGATGAAGTTCATGGCTGTATTGTTGTTAATAAGATAAAAGATATGAAGTTATTGAATATGTATGTGTATTTAGTTGCTCCCTTTTGTCTACCTAACATCTGTCGCAAGTCATTGTTCTTTGGATAAAAATGAACAGTTTGAGTTGTGGAATGTTGCATTTTTCTGACGTGCATTGATTTGACTCAACTTGAGGATAAAGATGTTGTGTAGTTCTGTTTCTGTTAAGTGAAACACTGACTACACAGGTAATGTCACCTCTATACCTGTCTGACACCTGCAGAGTTTGCAGCTATTTATAAAAAACAAGTACTATAACATTACATATATATACACACACATATATACCAACTCAACTTGCCACCAACTCAACCAAGAAAGTGTCTCATGCTTTCTAAAATAACCAAACACTGGTTTGTTTCCCGCAGAGCAAAGGTCAGTGTCGATGTCATGTGTCATAACACCACTACTCCGGTTAAATGTAAAAAAAAAAAAAAAACCTTTATCTTTCTATTAAGGTGCAAAATATAATACATAACTTAACTATAACTTAAAATAACTCTTGTATTTGAGTCTTATTATATGTTCTAATATCTGAATTAGCATTAGCATTATTGCTAGTTGAGTGTAGCTACAACTATCAAACACTTTAAGGTTATTCAAGCTTGTTTTTTTCAGTGGGGTTATTATAGTATTTGTATATTTTGTCTTTTTTTTACATTGCACAAAGTAAATTGCCTATATTTCAGATATGTAACTACTGTATTTTGACAGTTTACTGTAATTGAACTGGTTTCACTGGATTTCAATGGTAACATCATCCCGTCCCTAACGTAACAGGAACATTTCTTCACCAGCTGAGTCATGCTTGATCCTTCTTTTTGGTCCTGTTTGTAACACGTGTGACTTTTCTGCCCTGCACCACACTACCATAGATCAGGTTTCAACAATTGTTCTCTTACTCCTCGTCAGTAGAAAAGCAACAACTCCACACAATAAATATAACCCATGCAAAGCTGCCATATAAACAGAGGAACACCTGCACCCATCACCTCGCCCTGAGGATATTCCTGAGAGGAACCTCTGGAGGATATGGTGATCTACAGTCGGTTCTTACCTCAGGATCCGGGATCTGGGAGAACACGGTGGACAAACACTGAGACAGCAGCACTGCTCCCCAGCCCAGCAGCAGGAGCTGAGGAGGACATACAGGCAGATCCCCTACCATTCTCTCCCCCTCTTTCTCCCTGCAGCCACCCTGCCCCCTCTCTCCCTCTTCTTCTCCCTCTCCGTCTCTTCCTCCTCCTCCTCTCTGTCTGCCTGCCTGGCTGCACTGGCGCCGTATACAGGACAGGACCACAATGGCCCTGGGTGATTAATGGTGACTATGGTGCTGGCTGCGTTCTCCCATCCACACTTGCTTGCTGCTCAGCTCTTCTGCCTTCTCCCTTTCTCCCATACCACTGCATGAAGCCACGCACAAACAGGTGATCACCACTGAAAGCAGCCCCAAACCGCTCCACGACAATGGAGGGAGCCAACCCTGCAGTTAGGGTGCATTAATTAATTAATAGACCTGGTGTAGTTTACAGTCAGCTCATCCTATTGAGAACAAGCAATGATGGGGGATGGGCAGTGCAGATAACCATGAGAATGACCTGCGTAGGACAGCCAAGCATCATCATTTTCATTACCTCAGACTCATAATCTAATATTTAAAAAAAAAAAAAAGAAAGAAAGTAGACAAGCTGTTGTGGATTTCCAGGTTTCATTGCACCAAACTGAATGAAAAACCAAAAAAATAAATTATTATTCCCTTTGATTAATGTTTGTACCCAGCACAATGATGAAAAATAACTGGTTTAAAGTAAGTCATTTTTTCAGGTTGAAATACGCAGAAATAAGGTGTTTTTTTTTTTTTTTGTACAAATCTTTTAAATCAGATGAGCCACAAACAGAAATTTAAAGCAACTAGATCAAATGATTTCACCCAAATATAGCCATTTCACCATTTTCTTGTAAAAACAAATTACATTGTTGCCTGTAAAGTTGGAATAATTCAGTTATCAAACACATTCCTTTTCTGATTCTTATTTGTACACATCAGTAATTACCACTAACCTGGTGCAATGATCACGTACCAGGCCCCTGTTACACTTTATTCATCAAGAATAAATCACATTGTCACCATCATTTCATTAGAACAGGAAAAAAAATACAGGTTCATTTCAACATAATTTCCAACATAATATAGCAGCTAATGAATCATTTAAAATATGTTCCCTGCACTTACTTTTAGCCTGCATAACAACCGTGCATGTATGTACATTCAGTTGTTCAAGTAGTAGTAGTTTTTTTTGCTACAAATTTGAGCATGAACAGAAAAATATCAGAATTTCTTCGTATCTCCATTTACACATAAATTTACACACACGTTTTGATCATTTCATTGCTAATATCTGCTTGATGTCAATGCAATGATCACATACTGAGCCGTAGTTACACTATTTATCAAGAATAAATCACACTCACAGTCATTTCATGAGAAGAGCTGAACATATTTTATTCCAAAATTATGCACAGCAGTAATGTAAACTATTAACATTTGTAGTCTCGTATCAAATTTCATAATATTTGTCTTTTTAAAAAGCCTATACATAATTTTTGCTGCTACCAATCTCCCAATAAGCACAAAAACAACTGAGATTGTAGCAGTGTGTGAGTTATGGGAGTTGTTTCAGCACTATAGCTTGACAGAAATCTTAATTAGAGACAAGGTAATGTATTAAAGATTTATTCAGGGGGTGTTTAGGGACATACCTTCATGTGATGTAACTTCATATAACATTAAAAGGTTGATGTAAGTAAAGGGTACATGATGCTACTACTTTTAATAAAATTACACATTTCTTTTAATTTAAACATTATTGTAAATGTTTGGTTTGGTTGAAATCCACATAAAAATATAACAGATGTTGCTTTAGAAACATTATATATACCTTTAAATTCCCAAAATTGAAAAGCTGACAGCCTAAATGTACAATATGAGGTTTTGAGGCCACCTGGGGGTAAACAGTTGCTCATCTGAAACAGGAGTTGTGGTTTATCTTTTATCCTCCATAACTTACCTGCACTTTACTACCAGCAACTGCCTTACACCCATCTCAACCATAATGAATAATTCCACTACGCTTTGGACACACTTGAGGAGTAACATGCTATCAATCAATTCTTTAACCCATTAAAAATGCACCCAGGGATTAGATGCTTCTGTCTGTAATTGCTTGGTGTGGAGTGGATGAGGTTTTGTTGTCGATACTGTCAGTCATATAATCACACTCAAAGTGAACTAGTTGCATACAAAAAAGGAATGTACAATGAATGTGAATCTGAAGTTATACTGAGCACAAAGAGGTTATTTGTAAGGTAATCAATGAAACACTCTGAAATTCAAAACGTCAGCCATTGTGTGTTATTGGTATCTACATTCTCATCAGTTGGCATGACAACAGTCTTCATCCTTATCATACAATATCTGACCAGACACTCGATAAAAAGCAAAGACATAGAATAAAACAACTGCTATAAGATAATAAACTAAGGATGTCCTGATCCAGGTTTTTGCACTTCCAATCCGATACCGATACTGGCCGATACAGAAATAGCATCAGTGCAAAAAGTGCAAATAAGACTGTAAACTGTATTAAAAAAAGCAAAACACACAAACATCCTGAGTGGAAAATAGTCTGTTACTCAGCATCAGCTCTTGAAATATAGTGTTTGTTAACAAATTCACGGGTAGCTCCCATGTGGGTATTAATAGTTCATTCTAAAAGTTTGTTTACTATGATATTTAATTATAAAATCCACCAAGTGTGTGGATTTAGTACAGAACAAGTTTTATGTGAACATAATATTCCAAAATATTTACACTAATTTTATTTAGCATTCAAAAGGCAACAACTGTTTCATTCCTGCCGGAAATCATCAGATGGCTTAAAGGCAACCATTACGGACCCAAAGTACAATCATGTAAAGTTTGAATAAAATCGGAGTAATAGCCTTAGAGAAATCTTTCGGACGAAGTTGAACTGTCACCCTCGTGGGAGCTCCACAGGGGTTTGTTTACATATATAGCTCTCTCTACTTATGTGGGAGCTAATTACTATATATGTTCCATAGTAACAAAATGCCTATTTGCAATATTTAAGGTCAAAATTAGCCAAAATCTGTAATATTACTGTACTTGACCTTGAAAAAATAGGCCAAGGTCAAATACAAGGTCATCAATGCAAAGCCCACGTATTAATTACTATATGTGTTCTATAGTAACAAATCTATCTGCAATATTTAAAGTCAAAATTTGCCAAAAACATAAAATTAGGTCAATCTTGGACCTGTGTTGAAATTAGGTCAAGGTCAACCATCTTCCTTTCCGCCCTCTGTATGGACAGAAAGTACAATCATGCAAAGTTGGAATAAAATCGGAGTAATAGCCTTAGAGAAATCTTCCGGACAAAGTTCAAGGCGGACGCGGTGGACGCGGTTTCGGAAACGACACAAACGTAGGAGCGAACAAGTGTAAACCTAGGCTTTAAAAAATCAGTACAAATAATATTGTGAATTGTTTAAAAACAAAAATGCCTTCAACTCCTCAATTGCCCCCACTGAGAGACACTAACGTGCTGAAGGTGTGCTGGAAAATGCGGACCGGATTTTAGGGAAACCAAAGCAAAAACATGGAATGGATTGGGAATCTGGATCAGATTTTTTTTCCGTGCCGGCCGATCCGATATGCTTTTTTTTTTTTTTTGCTAATATTGGCGGTCAATCTGATCCAAATATCGGATCGGGACAAGTCTATAATAAACTGATTTAAAAAATCACTCATATTCACTATTTACTGTCATGGTTTGTCACCTTGTCTCTCTTTGTTGCATTCTTTGTGGTCCTGCTCCCATCTTTGCGTTTTGTTTCCATCTGTCTGCTGTTCCTCACCCCCTCAGCCACACCTCTGCATCAGCCATTTTAATTCCTTCTCCTCTCTGACCCTGTCACCTCATTATCTTCACTGTTTCCACCTGGGACACTCGGCTGCTGTCACCTCCTTCCCTTTGCCACGCCTTTCGGTCCATCCTTTTCCACCTGTCTGTTCTCTCACCAGCTCTGCCTCCCAGTCATTAGTCTGATTCTACTCACCTGGTGAATCACAGGTGAGCGCTCCTCACTGGCAGGCAGGAAGTCTCATTTGTACATGTGAATGGTTAAAGATGAGGATACTATAAATTAAATGCAAATTTAAGCCACAAAAACCCAAACAGCCACTGGCGACACAAACCATCTACTGATCTAAACTATTTAAACCTGATGATCCATTAATTCTATCAATCCATGTAAATAATTGGTGTAAAATGCAGTTTGTCATGGTTTCACGGTCATCAGATATGACCCATTTGATTGTTCAGAGACTCCATAGTCAATGTGGAAACAGCATCAACTTCAACATTGATTCATCAGTAAAACCCTTGGAGTTGGATCAATGACAGTGGAAACACTTGTTTTTACATTTAATTGCTGAAAAAGTTACATTTTTTTCATGAATATTTTCTTGATCTGTTAAATATAGGGGAATACCTGCTCAATCTAAAAAAAAAAAAAAAAAAAAAAGCTAAATACAGAGGATAATATAAAAAAAGAAAATGGTGATAAATCCGTCAAGAAAGGTAGAAATAGAGAATAATTCCTTTGGGAACTGCCACAAAATAGCACTGGTTATGGGTCAATATGACACTGGGTAATAAAGACTATCCATTGTATGTATTGGTAAAAAAAAAACAAAAAAAAAACAATGCAATGTACTAATAAGGAATTATAAGAACACAATCATATGTAATAGTAATAATGTCAAATAAGTGGGGAAAAGTTGCATAATATGGATTTGATAATGGGAACCCTCACACTCAGCCTTTATTATATAAGTTTTCAATGATTGGCTTTTGTCAGATGTGGTCACTGTAATCAACTGCTTTTGTTCACTGTCGTAAATATATCATAGTAATGGAGTGTTTCTAATATTAATAGAATGATTCATTGTTGGAACAAATGCCAGGAATGAACATCAGTGTTCAAAATCGGTTAAAAAACAAATCAGAGATGATTCAACACATGATTCTTTAATCTGGTGTTAAACCACGGCAGAACTTTTGTTCCAGACAGAAACGAGGGTATAAGACATGTTTTATATTATCTTCAAGCATCATATTCTAGAGATTTAAATAAGGACTTCTCTGATTATAATGACAGAGCCAAACATTGTCTTCCTTTGGGGAAAACTCTGACATTATGAAGAAATGTGGATGGAGCGTCAGTGCTCGGTATCAGCGGGTAGAGGACATGTAAGGTGGTGGAAACTCCAGTGAGGGTCTTCAAATATGCAGCGAATTCTTCTCATTCTTCAGCTATGTAGAACATGTTGCTGATTGTAATAAATAAAACATCAATTTTTAAGTGCGTGTTTAAATAATTCATATCTTTTGAGATGACTTGAAAAACTTTGTAACATCTTGGGATCTTAATTTAATTCTTGTCTTCATCAGACATGAGGATATTTTATTTCCTTCAATACAACATCACATTCTACAGTTCATAAAATACAGTCAAGTACATAAACAAAATCAGGAGCTTGTAAGTTTTAGCCTCAAACATGTATGTTCATAAAGCACATAAATATATGGTTTCTGTAAGGCTCCATGGGGGTTCATTTCTTATGTCATCCCCCTTTATTACCCCCCACCCCCAGAGGGGAGGCAAGGGTTAATGTTTTTTTTGTTTGTTTGTTTGTTTTTTTGTTAACATCCTAGCAGCAAAACTATTGGTTGGATTCACACCAAATTGGGTTTATAGATTACCATTGACCCAAAATTGAACTGATTACATTTTTGGATCAAAGCTCAAATTTTGTATGAATTTTTAAAATGTTTTTTTTTTTTTTTGTTTTCCCCCATTTAGTTATAATGGGCAACATTTCACATGTCTGTAGGAGCAAATTTGAAATTGGGTTTATAGATTGCCAGTGAACCCAGAATAGATGTGGTTATATTTTGGGAAAAATACGTCAAAATCAAATTTTTTTAATGAATTTTTAATCATTTTTTCTCCCATTTACTTAGAATAGGCAAAACCTCAAATGTATATAAATATATTCGTTTTTTTTTTTCACTTGACTTCAAATTTGGCACATACACTGTCAGGCCAAAAAACGCATATGCAATATTTGACTGCACCTTTGGTTTAGATTCCAGGAGACATTCATTGTCACATAATTCTTACATAATGCCACAATAAGGTTCATAATTTTTTTTTCCATCCATATTTGCATGAAGTTTTGATTATTGATGATGCAGAATCGAACCGCTGCATCCAGTCTTCATCACATCCTAGATTAGAGTCTGGACTTTATGGAGGCTAAACCATGTGTGAAAATGATGTCTCATTGTCCCTGAACCATTCTGTCCCAA
>JAPSES010000030.1:6275280-6292501 GCA_029822895.1 Maxillicosta whitleyi | reverse complement strand
GTTACGTGCTGAGTTTGCTGCCCTCGGAAATACCGGTACTTTTCAAATGCAGTATAGTATCGTTTCAAATGCCTCAGCACCGCGGTACTACTCAGCACGCCAAATGACTTGCAGAGAGAAACACAACTGAACAACTTTTATTTACAATTTGAAACCCAGGACTCCTCTGAATGTAAGGAGGTCCTGAGGTCATTGCAGGTCAATTTCAGTGACTGAGAGGGACTCAAAGCTGATGATTGGACCTTGTTGGATCTTTTGTTTTTGGGGACTTTTATTAGATATACAATGCACAACATGTAAAACACATGAACACAAATGGACTTTTGCATTGTTTGCCTCTTATATGTATTGTATAGTAGTCACATCTGCCCCCAGACGTTAGTGCTTTGTATCTTGTCTTGTCACTTCCTGTTATTTTGTCAGTATTCCTCCTGTCTGGTGTCTTTACTTCCTGTTCCCTGTTTTTTCCCACCTCTGTGATTACCTGTCCCTGCCCTAATGTGCTGCACCTGTGTCTCATTGTTTCCTCCTACTCTGTATATAAGCCCTGTGCTTTCTGTGTGTTGTGGTGAGTTCATAATTATTTTAAGTGTTACCTACCAGCATTTGTCTCTGCCTGTCTTGTCTGTTTTTGACCTGTTTTGTCCCTGAATTTTTTGAGCCTCAACTCTGTCTGTTCCCTATCAGTACTTCTGCCTAATTAGACTGACTACCTGGTTTTCAATCCCCGGCCTGTCCTTCACCCCTGACCCTGGATCATCCCTGTGAATTAAAGATTGAAATTTTCTTGTTTTCTGTGTCATTAAATAAACTGCGTTTTTACTTAAACCAAAGATTCTCTTCTCAGCTCTGCATTTGGGTTCACCATTCTTGTATTCTTTTCTGACAAGTACAAATACATAAATGCAAATAAACGACAAAAAAAGGTTGAAATCTACAAAATAATAATAAATAACAAAAAGAAATAGTAAAAGACAGGAAACCCTGTGTAAGGTACAATGTATGTAATCATTTTTATATGGATACTCAGCAGATGATTCCAACTATTGTAATGTGTCACCTCACCTTTTGGGTCGTAAATCTATAAAGTTACATATTATGCAGACAACAGCACCTTTGTTTAATATTAACACATGTCGCAACAGCTAAATTCTATCAATCCAATTCGAACCAAGGTTGACTGAATATGACATTTTAACCATGTACTGTATGCAAGTAAAGTTAAAATTCTTAGATTACAGTAAAACTTCAGTTTTTCAAAAACACTGATAAGAAAACTGCAATCTGTAGCACATGGGGATGATCCAGACTCTGGTTCGAAAGACAGCCCAGGGTTCAGTAACCAGAGAGGCAGGTCATCCAAACAGGGGAATTGCCCATCTGAACAAAAAACACTGGTCTATGTGTGTTCATATAAGCAGGATTGACCCACATACACACTGTATCAGGTAAAATCAGAGCAGTGCATCAAGTACACTATGACCTGTCACTGCAAAGAAGAACCACAAACAGCAAATCTAAAGCAGTATATATATATAATTTCCAGAACAGCATGCCATACACACACACATAAGTACAATTATTTACTGAGTATGAGTTCTTAATAACAATCCCATTACAGTTGTTATTTTCTTTAAAATGTTACTTCATTACTTTATTAGTCTGACTGTAACAAAGTGCTGCTTCTGGCATTTAATGTGTTGGAATGAGCGTTTCTCAAGCAATTCACCAGTGTCAAGCACTCTTAATTAACCATACTGAACAAACACCATGAAGAAATGTAACATTTTTTGAAATGTTTTCTAATAAAATACATGGTGCCAGACACATCACACCTTACCCCTCACACATATTGTAACATATTTTCCCATTGATCCAGCTGATATCATGTCTATGCAAGTGCTGATGTCTCTATATAATATATATATATATATATATGTCTCTATGTCTCTATATTGCCTCTATATAATTTAATAATAATTAATATTTAATAATTTAACTTTGACCTACTTTTTTCAAAATGTAATGACATATATTCACTGATATATTCAGAGTCACTGGCAATGTCTGAACCAAATTTGGTATGAATTCAACCAATAGTTTTGCTGCTAGTTAACAAACAAACAAACAAGCTGAACCACAAATAATACCTTACCTCCCCTTCAGGGGGTGGGGTAATAAAAACTTAATACATACATTTAATAAACACAATTTTGATTTCATTTTCTTTCTTGTATTAATTTGTGATATTAAACAAGATATAAAATGTTTTGGCATCATATTTGACATTTAATCTACAGTGGTTTTATTGTGCTTGTGTCTGATGCCATGCCTTCATTTATTACACCTTTTCAGGTTTAACTCATAATACTCAAACTGAAAAAACTTTACTAAAGCTAGCCATGTCCATAAAAGAACATAAAACTAAAAGCATTCCTGGATGTTGTTAAACTAAGTCAAACTGAAATCAAAACCCAGCATCAGAGACTAAATAAGTAATAATAATAATAATAAAGAAAAACATGTGAACAGTGATCAATTCCCTGCCCATTATCAGATGAGCAAAACTTATTTCACACCTTTTAAAAGAATGTCCTACTTATAAACATGATCAACCACACCTCCTCACTGACTTAAAAGTTTCTAGGTTGCTTATTCAGAGTTGCTATGAGAATTTTACTTTTATTACTCAAACTCCTTGGTCGTTTTTATGGTAAGGTAAAAGCTCCTTAAGAGCAACATGGATTATCTTGTTGTTTTTGTAATAAGACTCCTGCTCTTTTGTATAAAGATTGTAATTCAACCATGGTACATCAGGAACAGGAGTTGTCAAACCAGATTTCCATCATTTTTTAGACAAAAAAAACAAAACAAAAAACAACAACTAAAAGCCCTTTGTGCACTTCTCAGGAAGTGCCTTACATCCTCTCGCCTTTTGGCTTTAAAAATAACCTCAGAATATCATAAAGAAAGGCCTTCAGATCTAAATAGAAGGAAAAGCTGCTGTATACAGATACGTTTAGCTCTGTGTCTTGTAATCAAAGTGGGAGTGTGTTTGATAACTACAGTAACCATCCTCACATATACAGACTGACACACCAACACAGGCACAATGAGACAAATCACAAAAAAAGAGTGAGATTTTAGAAGCCTAGAGCTGCCTCAGTGTTCATGTGTGGGTGAATGTATGATATGGTATGGTATGGTATGGTATGGTATGGTAGTGAGAGTCATCCTGGATTAAATAAATAAACAGTCGGTGTCCACGGCGAGATAGATGAACAAGCTGCACGGGGAACAATGGGGCCTTTGGCAGGATGCTGGTCTCCTGAGTGTCCTGCCTGTACTTGGTGGTGAGGGGTTTTGAAGAAAAATGACCCATTGTGTCTCTCATCCTGCTTCGAAGCCTGAACAGTGACACGATGCCTCTGGATTCACGCCCAGGATGCTTTACTATAAAACCAGAATAAGCGACCGCCTCATCCATATGGACAGGTACGTACTGTTTTTCATTATAACTTCTCAATACGGACTTGAGTTTTGCAGTTTATTTTGACGTAAAAAAAAAAAAAAAAAAAAAAAACAGGACACAAGTGTTCATTGCGAAGTCTCCAAATATCCTAGAATCTAATACAGACTAACAACCCTTGGACACACTCAGAACACATTCACAATTCAACAACATAATAGCAAAGAATGAGAAATATTTTACCGTCATTCAGGAATGAAAAAGTTCCACTGAGGACACAGATAAAGTAAATATTTGACTAAAGTAAGGAGTTACTTCATAGCTAGTCCTTCTATCATAATGGTTCTGTTTCTGTGTGTTGCAAAGTGAATAGATTTAATGCAATGTAAAATTCATATGACAAGCAACTGTTGATCAGATTTAGAAAGAATGTATTGCCAATTGTTACAAAAACATTTCCATAGCACTGTAACAAGTTTTTTTTTATTTTTTTTTTTTATTGTAGATTTACATTTTGTTAGGCTCATAACATTACTGTCTAAATCATACTTTTGGCCAAACTGTGTAATCAGGGGCGGCTAATGAAGTAAAATTAGATATCAGTTGTTTCAGGGTGATGAACTGCTTCATTTGTCCATTTCAAGGAAGCTGTAAGGTTTCAATGACCTTGTTCATTCACCAGTTGATGAAGGAGGAGAGTTTAATTTAGTTTAATCTATGTATGACTGGATGCCATATCGACTGTACCCAGTGAAGCCCAGAAAGGAAAGCATTTCTTTCACTGTTTTTGCCCTCTTATGATGTACAGTGGATGTGAGGTGTGTCACAGAGACCCAATTAATGTCTTTTAAAATTTGGCGACCTAAGAAAGTCACAATAGGTCCTACAGAACTGGATTTTAAATTTACTGGCATTACACATTATTCTAGTTTCTGTAACGGGGGTAACGTGTCTGTTACACTTTTCCTCTGAGGTTGTGATACAAACAAACATAACACTTGTCAAAGTGGTGTGATGTTTAGTTTGATAGTTAAAAGGATAGTTTGAAATTTTTTACATGAATCTGTATTTCATCCCCGTCATCAGTGTAGTACCTCCACACTGACTTACCCTGGACAGTGTCCTGTGAGCCCAGTTCTGGTCCGGTTTTGGTTGAAGCTAAAGTAGTCCGGCAAGTTTTAGGGGGTCACTAAAATAAAAGGTTTTTCTTCTAAAAACAGCATGTGTTCAAAAGAGTGATTTATTTGCATCACAAACCAATGTCAACGAAAAAGTCACACCTCGTAATCACTTGGCCCTACTTTTTCTCTCTTCGTATCCCTGCACGCTGCCGCAAGATGACAGCTAGTCTACCTGTTTCACTGCTGAAAAAACTTGTTGACTATATGTGCAGCAGTCAGCAGTATGACAGTGCACTGATAGGAAATATATTGCTGCTGTTAACTGTTGCCACTGAATGGGATCAATAAAGTCTTATCTAATGTATCGTTTGGCATTAAGTTTTATGTTGAACCACTTTGCTTTGACCTGGATAATAGTGCATTTTTATGGGACGCTACATTGAAAGTCTTGGTTATTGCAAGCATAACGTCTTTGTTTTTATCATCATCACACGCAAGGAGACACTCTGGCTTTCTAGCTTTCACCTCAGACACAATTGTTTCAATTTCTGTGGTTATAAAGATCTTTTGTTTTTTGCCTTTTGACACCATCGCTTCTAACAAACTGTAAAATTTACAACTTCTCTCCTCACGTAACCACTTCCACCAATACAAGGAAAAAATGATTTATATAATGTGGGTCTAACCAAAGCATTACTCATGAAGTTATTTTGTGATGGACAATTTCAATACCGAAATTTTAAAAACAACCAAAACCAAGAATCAACAGAAGTTAATCTGTAATTCTAAACATATTTAAAGTGGTTTTGACTCACTTTTTGTTTTCTCACGACATGATCCCTCTCTCTTGCAGCGTCCATTACAATTACATACAAATTGACATATATGCAAATTAGGCTATGGCATCATTTAGTAACTTCGAGCAATTGCTAGGATAGCCAAGTGGAATTTTATAATTATGGTAGAAATGTTGTTGGGTTCCAGCTCATGTGGGGATAAAGGGAAATGAGAGAGCTATGAGGCAGCAAAAACAGCCTTAAAGCTAAATGAAGATAATATATTAAAAATACTACTTGGCAAAGGTGAGGTCAAATCCTTATTTAAAAAAGTAGTCTGGGATGTATGGTAGAAACAATGGGACAGAGATAATGGAGGCAGGTACTATTATAATGTCCAAAAATGAGTCAGTATAAAAGGTTTTCAATCCAAGAATACAAGAGAAGTGGCAGCGGTTAGCATTAGGTTGGTAAATACGAGAATAACAGTATTTTTAATGGCCAAGTGCATTTCAGAGAAATGTGTGTATGTAATGAAGTCAAAAATGTAGAGCATGTCACCATGAAGTGTAACAAGTATAATGCAATGCAGGAGGATTTGACAGAACAGAGATGGAGTTTAAAAAGAATATTAGGTAGAAGTGATAAAATGTCAGAGTGCTATAAAGCTTTTTTTTTTCCTGAGGGACACACAGTACTAATAGATATAAAGATATAATTTCTCACGTACATAGTATTATGTTGATACTGATGTTATTTATAGCTCTACCTCTTTATTTATTTATTTTTTATTATTATAAGTAGTAGTAGTAGTAGTAGTAGTATCTAGATTGTACCCAGACCTTGGATTTAGTAGACCACAGTATCCTCTTGAGCAGGGTGTAGGCCTGCATTGATTGGTTTGCCAGCTACCTCAATAAACTGGATCAAAGAGTGAAGTCAGATAATGTTGTGTCAGATCCACTTTATATCTCCACTGCCGTGCCTCAAGGTTCTATCTTGGGCCCAACCCTGTTCTCCATTTACATAAACAACATGACCAAGGAAGCCTCCCGAATACACCTTTACGCTGACAACACCATCATTTACTGATTTGGTTCATGTTTCCATTCTGCTGCATCCACTCTCCAACTCAGTCTCAGTCCTTTCACAACCTCCACCTGTGTCTTAATTCAAAGAAAACTAAATGCATGATAACTTGTAAAAATAGTGACATATGCCCTCCCAAGGTCACCTGTGTTGATGGCTCAGAACTAGAATTTGTTAGCTCATATAAATACCTTGGTTTCTGGCCGGACAAGTCACTTTCTTTCAAGGTCCACATTAACAAACTCCAGGCCAAAGTTAAGGCCAGGCTGGGGTTCCTTTACAGTACCAAGGCTTCATTCACACC
Organism: Maxillicosta whitleyi; assembly: GCA_029822895.1. Lineage (NCBI taxonomy): Eukaryota > Metazoa > Chordata > Actinopteri > Perciformes > Neosebastidae > Maxillicosta > Maxillicosta whitleyi. Next base: position 6,285,742 of record JAPSES010000030.1, on the reverse strand, counting down.
CTGCCAAACACACTGTGGTGAAGATGACTATACTCCCCATGCTGGATTATGGAGATACGATCTACAAAATGGCTCCCAAGAGTCCCCTTAAGTGCCTGGATGTTCTCCACCACTCAGCCGTCCGCTTTGCTACCGGTGCACCGTACTCTACCCATCATTGTGAACTGTACAAACTGATAGGCTGCCCCACCCCCACCCTTACACCAGGCGTCTTTATCACTGGTTCCTATTTATCTGCAGGACCCTTTTGAAGAAAACACCGCAATATCTCTCCAACCTTCTACACCTATCCCAAAATAACTATCACCTGACATCTGACAACTTCATAACACTAACTGTTCCCAAAGCCCACTCTGTCTTCGGACAGATTTCCTTTCACTTTGCTGCAGCAGACGATTGGAACACACTTCAGAAGTCTTTCAAACTCTCACATCTACCATCAATCCCCATGTTTAAGCAAAAATTAAAACACTCCATAGTTGACTGCTGCGACTGTTGACTACCTCTCCAATTTCCCATATACTCCAGTTGTTTTTAACTCCATTCTTTCTTGTAAATTTTAGATTTGTCTGTGCTGTTTCCTTTTATCTGGTCTTGTTCTGTCTTGCTTTGTCTCGTTTGTTTTGTTTTGATGTTGTCTTTTGTAAGCTGGAACCTCCTGCCAGGTCATCATTGGAAATGAGAAGCTGTTCTCAATTGATTTTACCTGGTAAAAGGGTTAAATAAATAAAATACCCCTGCCATAAACTAGAATTGATTAACCACAGCCTGCTTAGGACTAATGGAATACTTTTAAAGTCCACATGAAAGGCAAACACAGTGTGACAGTGTGTTTATGCAGGACAGTCATCTGAAGGGTTACTCAATTATTGCTCCCATTTCTGTAGGTGCTTCGATTTTTCTGTGTCTGTAAAAACTTCAGGAAACAGATAAGCCCTTATGTCGAAGTCAGTAAAAGTCCAATACCTTTGTCATCATTTTCTGGATGAGTCTGATGCCATCTGGTGGTTACAAAGGTTCAGTGACAAGGAAACGTATTTTAAGTCAAGAGTTTTTTAAATGTTTGTAGTGATCCCTTTTTTTTTTTTTTTACATGCTGCAAACAAAAGCACACATTGTATCCCTTAAATAATTCCTTCATAATCTTAAAGCAAAAACGGTCATTTCCTGTGAATAATTACTTCCCGCAAAAGGTGCCTTTATCAGCTATTTACCGCTCCTTTATGATTTCTCTTAATAGCCAGGCTTTAAAGGTCATCCTATGCGCATGTCAGATTATCAGGCACTATCTCTGCATATAGGTTTTGATCTGAGCTTTTATTGCATAAGTTTACGTCACAGAAACTGAGATTATTGATGTTATCTACACGGGCCTGCAGCATTGCTACCAGTGTCTGGAGTTCACTGAGTTGGAGAGAGGGCAACGGCAGCAAGGCGCCTGGAAAGAACTGCAGTAAACATATCCCTGGTAGTCCAAATGACCCTGACTGGGTCTGCTGCACCTTTGGGCTTGCCCAAGATGAGCCTATGACATGGCCAGTTAAAACAAGATAATGTCAGAGATTAAGGCCCTGCAGCTTTCCAAACAAAGTGGTGTTATTTTGTTTATTAGATTGTACAGAATGGACAGATAAAAAAAAACATCTTTCTCACTATGTACACAGAACAGGACGTTACCATGTATGTCTTTTTGACGATTTCTTGGTCATGGCACTGCTTCTATATAATGACTTCTGATCTGATTAGCAGCAGTGATAAATGAAAAAAATAAAACTCCCATATGTCATGTGGCCTATATAGCGTTGTGGCAATACGAGGCTGTGCAACACTTGGGGAGTGATGTCAAAATAGGAAGAAAAAAAAACTGAAACAACAAATCAGGTTTTCTGTAAAACACATGGATGGACAAGATATTTTGGGCTAAATGTTTGCTGTTTGATTTCTCATAAAACTGTCTATCTAATCAAATACTCTCCATAAATTGACAGATTTTACAGATTTTAGACTAGATTAGTATAAGCAGAACTCTTTTTTGTGTGTTGACAAATAATAATACCTTACTGTTGACATGAAAACATTAATTCAGTGAGATGTTCTTGCTGATGAGCCAGGCATTACTATGTTTAAAGTGCATATTAAAACAGTGCAACGCACGTGCAACACAAGTTGCTTTGCTCATATGTGGGAGATGCAGAGCTGATGAAGTTGTCGGCATCCTCCTCAAGGCTTTTCATCTCAGTCGCTTCAGTGGAGTGCAGCCTTAGTAAAACTGGCACGGGACGCACTCACCCCGGGGGTAGGATAGACTCGGCTGAGAAACTGGGAGAAAAATGAACAAATGAGATGGGACTGCCACAACTCTCAGGCAGCCTATGGGATAGCCCTGTACAACCGGGTAAGAGCAGTTTAATGATAGTGGTAGGAGAAATGGGAGAGGAGCCCAAAACACCACGTTGCATGTTTTTTACTCTGGTGTCTTGTGTCACTCTTTTCTCTGAGGGGGGGCGCATCCAAGTCACATGGTCCAGCTTGATCTGTTACATAAATGCAGACCTCTACAGCCCCCAGTCTGCTTGCATCAACTTTGTTCAGTAAATACATGTGGATAAAAACTCTGCGATGACATTAGTGGCGGCCAAGGAGAGTTGTCGAGATTTTCACTCCTCTGCGCTGAAAACCCTCACAGCTCCCAGTGACCTCAAATGTGACAGAAGGAGTGTAATTAATTGTAAAATAATGTTAATGCATGGAAAAAATACAGAGGATTAAAAATGCAAATAGAATAAACCCACAGTAGCTGCAATTGTTTTTCACACAATTTGCAATTTTACAATTAATCTCACTTATTAAGATGAGAGCTGCCTCTATACCAGATGCTACCACATATAATAAACAAAGCTCGGGTTTACATTTACCCTTAAATAGAACTTAAACCTAATGAATATTAAATATTTGCATTTGGCTATCTCATGATGCCAGTCCTTGTAACAGGAGCAATGACAAACTATGTCTTACAGGGGAATGGCGTTGTATTATCCTGGCTCTGGGCACGCCAATCAATATTTATCAACGTAAACCACAGTTACCCAAAGCTAGAGCTGCCTGAATTGTCAGAGGACACAGGGACAACGCGTTCAAAAGACTGTCAGCAGCTCAACTGTCATTTGTTGCACTTGTCTTGTCTTATTCGGTTTGTTTGGGTTTTATTTATTTATTTATTTTTGTTTTATCTTTGAGCATTTTAGATATTTTATTACAATCTTTGATTCTAATTAATTAATGGAAAAAATTGACGACTGCGAGGTTGTTTCCTAATTATTATAGGTAATCTTTTATCTAAAATCACAGCATCGAAGAAGCATGTTAATAGTAAATATGCAAAATATAAAGCTAGGAAAAAAAATAAATGTGCACATGCAACAGTACAACCTTATTGTAATGGTTTAACAACAATCCAAACAGTGATGATGTAAAATTACTTTACAGGGTAAGATTTCTATCTCTCCTCTCTTCCTGTATATTACTTTTTTCTCTAAAAACTGATTCATTAAAGCAATATGCTGTAGTAAATATGTAAGAGAAATTGCAAAACACAAAAATTGGACATAAGATTAGTCAACTGTCGAGGAACAGAAAATCTAACTCACTTGTCAAGCATCTTCAAGTGATCTGTAAATGTTGGTTGATGGGGAAATTTTTGGAGAATGCTGCAACTTAAAGACACGTGCTCCCATGTCCCTTAGGGGTAGCACATGTTCAAACCCCAAATGCTCTGGTTGCTCCAGAAGCATCCCCTGTCTCCTTATCCTCCACGCTGTACCAGGGGTGCTCGCTACGCCACATCTCCTCAGTGAGACGGAGAGGGGAGACTTAAAGGCAAGGCCTCTGGAGGATGAGTCCTGAAGGCCCAGATGGCGAGGTCTCAGTGCTTTCTTTAGACCACAGACCACTCAGACAGAATAAAATGTAAATCCACACTTTGCTGTGCACTTACAACACATATCATGTTTTTTTTTTTCTAGTTTTGGTGTTTTGTTCTGTTGTTTTGCAGACATTGTAATAACCCTGTGAGACACACAAAAAAACTAAAATTCTGCTGAAAGTTAAAATCATCTTCATCTGATTGATGGTGAACTTTCCAATGTGTTGCACGTTATTCTTCGCTTTATAGCTGTACACATCTCATAATTAAGGGTTATTGAAAGCCCGGTGAAAGTAACGTTATAACAATATGGTCACTGTAACAATGACCAGATATGTTTCATTAACATAAGCCAGACACTAACCAGTCTATCTGTCCTCTATTAAAAGTAGCTGAGTTTAGATCCTTTCCCAAACTTGACAGTGTGTTCTGGCACATAGAATAAAGACATGGAGAAATTCCTTTCCGATTTTAATCTTGCATGAATCAACCTCATCTGTTCTTTGTCATGACTTTTAAGACTGAAAAAATGCAGTGGATTGTGTTGGTGTGTGAGAGTGAATGAGGGAGAGAGAGAAAAGGTTGATAGTGACATAGAGAGAGAAAGAGAGAGAGAGAGAGAATCCTGTCCACATACAGCTGCTGTGGCCGGCATGTACAAAGATGTGACACACACCTTAAGTAACAGCGTGTGCTACTGCAATCCACAGGCTGAGGTGAAAGCTTGAAGTATAAACATGAAGTCGGAAAGGACGTGCAGCAGGAGAGCAGAGTGCGACCTGTCCACTGCTCTGTTATCTGGCCATCTGCCTGGATGGAAGAGCTAAATATTATGACACTTGATATGACTGAGCATACCTGCTGGATACATTCTAGCGGATCTGCACTGAGGCAAGGTGGCTTATGTCTTCATGACACTTCTGTCCCCAAACTCCCCATGTTTGTTTCCCTAAATGTGTTTGTTCTTTAATAACTGTCACCCAATGGTATTATGACATTGACAGATAAGACTGAGGTAATTAGTGGTGTTGATGGTTAACATATGCATGGATGCATGTGACAGAGAGAAGGGAGTGGGTCTTGAAATGATCTTTTGTCTTTGTTTTTATGTTTATAAATGTGTATAAAGTACTGAAAGACTTGATGTTTTTTTCTCAGATTGAGCTATACTAACTGAGGAAGCATAGAGACAGTGACCTGGCAGGAAGCTGACAGATGAAGACATAGAGAGAGAGAGAGAGAGAGAGAGAGAGGGAGACCCTCATCATGTGTGTTACAAATGTTGCATATGAGTGTTGGGGGAAGGCGAACTGTGGTGCCATTAACACGCTCCCCCAGCTGGGTGTTCATTTCAATCCGCAGTACGATATCCTCCAGTCTGAACCCTTGGATGAGGGTCACTTGCCAGAGGAGGAATTTTTTTCTGCCTCTCTGTTTTTTATACTTCCTTCTTGGGCAGAAGGCTGGTGTAATAGAAACCAGACACAAGCCAGAATGTGAGGCATTCAGAGCGGCGAGACCTCACTTCTGCACAGAGTGGGAAAACAGGATAAATACAAAGTCTACTCTAGTAGGTTTCATCACTGTTGCGAGTTTGCGCTGTTTCAGAAGTTATCAATAAGACGGAAAAGGCCAGAGCATAAGGATGGAAGTGGTATTCTGTGGATCAGACTGCGGAGGGGACATGTAGGGAGGCAGAGGAGATACGGACGACCTTTAGGATGGGCGACACATGTGCAACTTTTCCAGGTGGGTAGATTTAGTTATTGATATTTCCCAAAAGAAACAGAAGGATGATCAGCTGTTTTGTCAAACTATTTTAGATACACAATGAAATCTACACATTTTTTCACAGAGTAGTTTTCTTGAAGATCATATAATGCTATTACTTTGTCAAACCCAATTTATCCACAAATGCAAAGCAGTTGAATGTTAATGTTAAACAGAATTTAATGTAACACTTTAGTATAGTTTTATTACACCTTTAACAGTGAAGCAGAGATTTTAATAAAACACATAATACAGAATCAGTTAAAAAAAAAATTAAGTATAAAAATAAACACTTAATATCATTACAAATACTAATACATTAGCTGAGGTATTTTATTTTATTTTTTAAATTTTTTTGGCTACATTTCAGAATTATTTAAATGCTTGGTAAAAATGCTTGTTTGATTTCAGGCTTAATTCTGCTGATTTTAAAATTATTATTTACCAAATATTACTTTGCTCAACATCATAAGTTTTTTGTAAACCTAAACTGTCAAACATGTGTTTTCTTTTCTTATTTGTTGTTGTTTATTTTAACTGAATAAAAAATATGCATATATCATTGCCTTTTTAATCTGATCAAATCTCTTTTAAAACGAGGCGTCACTCAAACATCAGTGGAAGGGAAAACTAAAAAAAAAAAAAAAAAAAAAAGCAGCGCATAATATATACATTAGTGGTCTCTGAGCACATTAATAACAGGCGGATAAGATCAGTAAAATGTTCGGGTACATGGCTGAAACTACTCCACATAAACACTCTCATTCATGCTTCTGTGTAAACGGTGAGAGAAGCTGCCCTCCTGTCATGCCGTCCTGGGGCGGACTCTGAGTCGCCCACCATAGGTGCCATCTGTCTCCATGTGTCTGTACCCCTCCCCAGCGTCAGCAGTGTTGGAACTGGAGGGGAGGCCTCGTGGCAGAGCAACAAGCCTCTCCTGTTCACTCAGATGGCACGGGAGATGGCACGTCCCACGCCAGGGAACATAGCACCGTGGACATGAGCTCAACGTGAACTCTACAGATCCGCCTTGTGAATGACAGGACAGAAGCGCCACGCCGTCTGCCCATTGCGTCTTCATTGACCTCACACACTCAGTGACGATTGTGACAGCGAGGAGAGACTTTAGGGGCGATCTGTGTTTAAGTGGCAGCTTGAGAGGAGTGTACTGTGGTACCAGAACAGGCTTTTCATACACTTGAATGTCTGTCAGGATTATTTTATGTTTCACCCTCTTGTCATGTTCAGCTTGTCCTTGGGTCACAAATAACAAAATGAATGTTACTGCTTTTTTTCTCTCTTTTTTGTTCACTATTATGACTGTTTCGACCCATGTAAAAGCAGAGCTGGAAATGTTGCATGGTGTGTGTTGGGTTAAGCCTGTCTGACTGCGTGACATCATCCTGCTTACCGACATGAATCAACACCAGTCATTGTTTTGTCCTGGGCAGCACAATCAATGGAAAATGAAATCTAACATCAAAAAGTCTTAATGTGCAAATGTCTCCAGTTTTTGTTTGACACAGCGTATACAAAGTAGGATTAATTACTACTTTGAAGCTGAACAACTGAGACCAATCCATCAGCCTTTAAACACATTCTTACTTTGATCGTTTTCAAAGGGTGTAGTTATCATTTCAGTGTCTATCTAGATCTGAATAAATACTTTTCTGTCTTAACCACCACAAAAAAAAAAAACACAGAGAAAAAGTTATCAGTCATTGAAGTTGTCAAAATGAGAGCACTAACCAGAAGTATGTTTATTTGGTCTGGTCCACCTTATTTACAACCCATGAGTACATTTGATCTTAATCTTTCACCTCTATTTACAGATTCTAGTTGAAAAGCTTCTTGGACCAACATGAGCTGGAGCTTTCTCACTCGTCTTCTGGAAGAGATCCACAACCACTCCACCTTTGTGGGGAAAGTGTGGCTAACTGTGCTCATCATCTTTCGGATCGTACTAACAGCAGTCGGGGGGGAGTCCATCTACTCAGATGAGCAGACAAAGTTCACCTGTAACACCAAACAGCCGGGCTGTGACAACGTATGCTACGATGCCTTCGCTCCCCTCTCGCACGTCCGCTTCTGGGTCTTTCAGATCATCATGATATCGACTCCATCCATCATGTATATGGGTTATGCCATCCATAAGATCGCCCGCACCTCAGAGGAGGAACGAAAGAAGCAACACCGGTTCCGTAAAAAGCCACCTCCTCACACCAGATGGCGAGAAACCCACCACCTAGAGGATGTCTTAGAGGTGGATGAAGATGATGATGCTGAACCCATGATCTATGAGGATACACTGGAGGTGCAGGAGGCCAAGCCTGAGCCAGTAAGCACCACCAGTAAAGACCAAACAAAGCATGATGGTCGCCGCAGAATTATGCAAGAAGGATTAATGAGAATCTACGTTCTTCAACTCATGTCACGAGCTATTTTTGAAATTGCTTTCCTCGCTGGACAGTATCTCCTTTATGGTTTTAGAGTTAGTCCCTCCTATGTATGCAACAGGGTGCCCTGTCCTCATAGAGTGGACTGCTTCATCTCAAGGCCGACAGAGAAAACAATCTTCCTTCTCATTATGTATGTGGTCAGCTGTCTTTGTCTTGTGTTAAATGTTTGTGAGATGCTTCACTTGGGGATCGGCACTTTCCGGGACACCCTTCGCCTGAAGAGGAATCGGGGCCGGCGGACATCCTATGGCTACCCGTTTTCTCGTAACATTCCAGCCTCTCCACCAGGCTACAACCTTGTGGTGAAGTCAGACAAACCTAGCAGGATACCCAACAGCCTCATCACCCACGAGCAGAACATGGCCAATGTGGCTCAAGAGCAGCAGGGCACCAGCCCAGATGAGAACATCCCCTCGGATCTAGCGAGCCTACACCGTCACTTGCGAGTTGCCCAGGAGCAGCTCGATATGGCCTTTCAAACATATCAAACCAAAAATAACCAGCAGACCTCGAGAACCAGTAGTCCTGTATCTGGGGGCACTATGGCAGAGCAAAACCGAGTCAATGCAGTCCAAGAGAAACAAGGAGCGAGGCCGAAGTCAGCCACGGAGAAGGCTACATCAACTGCAAAAAATGGGAAAACTTCTGTCTGGATCTAAAGATAAATTTATTTAATAAATTAAAAGTGTATAATCTGGACTGCATTGTGATGCAGCAAGAGAGAGCATGTGTGAGATGCATCTCTGGACAATAACTTGAGAACTTCAATCACTCAAGCTGAATGAAGTGCAGTACACGTTAATATGAGGGATTAAAAAACACACATGAAGAAATGATCAAACCAGCTTTAAAATCTTCTTTGTTACTGTAGAGTGTCATGTTGTGCTTGACATAGCTTTTGGACATGATTAACATATGCTTACTTAGTTAAACATCTCTAATTCCAGCTACAAAATATAAACAGACTGCTTTGAGCTATTCATCTGATCTACCCTTGATTGCCACTGAACTGGATTAATTTGAAGATATCTAACTGTGTAAATCTGTGATTGTACCCTCAATCTAAATTTGATGCAACTGCAGTGTAAAACACTGTAGAACTGCACAATGACTCACTTCTAAAAAAAATGAGGATTTCTGATTGTTGGAATGTTGCATGTCCAATGTTTGGGAAAGCAGTAAGGATGTAGAATGAATAAATGTTGCTGGAAGCAGATTAAATGTGAAGTATTGTGAAAATCATAATGAAAGAGGGACGTGTCACTGTGCGATCTTCTGATAAATATCTGCCGGGTGTGATGATCTACAGCACAGGTGTCAAAGTCCTGTCCTCGAGGGCCGGTATCCTGCATGTTTTAGATATTTCCCTCTTCCAGCACACCTGGTTCAATAAATGATGAGCTCATCATCCAGCTCTGCAGAAGCCTGATAATATTGTAATGGCTTTCAGGTGTGATGGAAGAGGGAAATATTCGACACATGCAGGATTCCGGCCCTAGAGGACTGGAGTTCAACACCCCTGATCTACAGTGTTCTTGTAAAGCCTTTATATATTCTAGGTTTTCGTAGAGCCTTGCACTGCCATTGTATAAAAGGGAAAAGGTAAGGGAACAGAAAATGTAATCACTTTTTAGACTGAACTCTCATTTTCTTTTTCAAACTGAATCAGATGATGCATGCTTTAAATCTGGGAACACACAGTAAATACAATAGGTCACAGTAGAAATCCCATCCTTAGCTACTGAGTTAGCTCTCCGTGTATGTAATGTTTAGGCATGTTTTGTCTTGAAGATGAGCATTTTAGCTTTTTCTTTCATTGAAGCAGTTTCTAAAACTGAATTTAAGATTAATCGTTAATCCTGCCTTCACTATTGTCAGACTTCAAAGTGCCTCAAATATTTAAAGACTGTTTTATTCAAGAAATAAATTTATTTGAAACAACTGTGATCCCCTGTTATTTACCGACTTGCTTATCTGTTTGGAGACAGAAGAATGAAAACCTGATGTTTGTACAGGGAGGTCAGGAGGCAGAAGCTGAATTTCCAATCCCTTTCCTGTGGCCTCAAAATACATTTGCACGTTTTATTTATGTAAAGTTGAAATAAATCGAGAGAAAGGCCTCATTTTTAATGTAACAGATAATGTGAAAAAATGTTAAAAACAATTGATTTTTGGAACAACAGAAAATCTAACAAATAACGCTTTAATATCACACTGAATATATCTATCTGTGAATCTGAAATCTATCTATCTATCTATCTATCTATCTATCTATCTATCTATCTATCTATCTATCTATCTATCTATCTAT
>JAPSES010000030.1:6261863-6274826 GCA_029822895.1 Maxillicosta whitleyi | reverse complement strand
ACTTGAAGTATTTTTTTTTTTTTTTTTTTTTTTTTAAATATATATATATTCTTGGATAAGCTGGAAATGCCACAAGGCTGAAAACAGGTGTTTGTTTTATTTTTATTTATTTATTTTTTCTTGAGGTGAAAAGCCTCAATAATACTAATCGTAATATTTTTCATGGGCTAGTAAACTAACTAAATGCAGAACGTGAATGTGTAGTGGAGTATTATCACACGTTTAGGAAAAAATTCAAGGATCACATGAAGTTAAAAATTGTTTATTTGGAGGCAATGACTGAGTTAAATAACAATTATTAGTATTATTGTTATTATTTATAATAATGTATTCTTATTCTTATTACTTTTTAATCTCTACGTTATTGAACTACGCGCTACCGATGTGTAATGACGTCCACTCAAGCGCGAGCTGAAAGTCACTCTACCCACGTGTTAAATATTATCGAGCAGTGCATTATGGGATTTCAACATGGAGCTCTTGTAGTTGTAGCGACGTCCTACGTAATGCAGCTTTACTGGTGTTTTTGGGAGGACTAGGCACTTCATTTTATCTCTTTATATAAACATAGGAGAGTGAAAATTATGGGGGTGTTGTGCTTGGCACGGAGTGCGTTCACGTCCGTCGGATATCTCGGTTTTTATGCCAGAAAGTTGACCGGTAGACATTTGTGCGTTGCGTTTCACAACAGTGTTCGCATCAGGAGGTACAGTGAGGACACGGCCAAGGCTGGAAGTAACCGTGGACAGTATGTGTGTTACCACCTTCCCCACAGAACACTGGTAGAAATCCACGGACAGGACACCGGAGCATTTCTGCAGGGAATCATTACCAACGACATGAAGCTGTTGGAGGAGAATGAAAACAGAGTCATTTATTCACACATGCTCAATGTCCAAGGCAGGACTCTATATGACATTATGTTGTACAGGTAAAATACAACACACTCCTCACATTCAGTTAAGTTGTGGGTGTGGCTGCTTTCCTTATCACTGTGACGCAGGAGCTGGTACCAAGCCAGCAGTATCTGAGTCTACAGGGTGGATTAAAGTTTAAACAGTCTTTTACGGTTTAATTCAAGTTGAGGAAAATAAAAACTTCCTTTTCCTTTACTAACTTGATTGACCTATTAACACCCCCCCCCCCTCCTCCTCCATCTCCCGGCTATTCTAAAACCCATATTTTATTGTATTCTACTTTATTTTATTGTGTTTTCTTTATGCTCTCCATTACATACGATATCTACCTATAAGAATCATGCTGCTCTATGATTAAAAATATAACTAAGTGTATATATTACTGTGTTAGGATGCTGTGTATTTGGTTTGGGATACGGAGTCGAATATATTATAAAAGTTCTTTTGAGATTAAATTTCATCCATAAAAGAGATTTGGTGAAAACCTGAAAAATGATTAACCAGTTTTCCAGCCATGGAAAAACATGGACAATCTGAAAGAAAAAGAAAAAAAAATTCTAATATCCTGGAATTAGTTAAGTTATCCTGGAAAATCATTTATCCTTCCCCCTGCCTTGTGATTGAGTGTGCCTAAAATGAGATGAAATAAAGGAAATAGTTTTTCAGTGATTTATTGAAAATATACAAATATTTTCAGGAGAAAAAAATAAACGAAGAAAAAAGTAGGGTTGGGATTTTTCCAGTTGAACTTTGTAACTCCAGACTGTCAGGCTAATGAAGTGCTACGCTGTAATCTGTGGGTGTATTTGCATTATTCTATGATTTTATGATTTGTCATTATTATTTTTCATAGATGAATTATAGCCTTAGACTGCACATCAAATGTCAGAGTATTAAACATAGGGGGAAAAAATCTGGGTAAAAGCAAGTTACAACTGTAGAAAAGAACACTTCCAAAGAATGAGGGGGACAGGGGAATAATATAATATAATATAATATGGATTAGTGCATGACATGATAACTTGTCTCTGTAGTGGCTGAAAATGCCCTGGAAAATAATTTCAGGGAAAGAGTAGGAACTTTGATACTGTTTCCTTGACTTGGAATGTCTCAGAGTTGCAATAAGCAGTTGACTGGTTGAAATGAAGTAAAGTAGTAGAAGAAGAAGAAAATAATGACTCACAGACAAGTGGAATTATAATAGAAAAAAGCATACTAGATTAGGCAGGAAAAAAATCACATGATGCATTCATGTGCACTTTAGAAAAGGAGTGGGAGGCAGTTGAAACTTATTTATTCTCATTCTCCAACTTCTTCATTAATAGAAACCAATATTCAAATTGTATTAAATATTATAATTAATTGTTGACTTGAATTAATTAAATATTTTGATCATTGATAATTATTTAAAGAAATATAAAAAAAAACTCCATCTGCTTAATTCTGACTATATTGTTATTTCTAAATATCATCATTGACTGTAAACTTTTTTTTTTTGTACACTAAACATGACACTTGAGGGCATCATTTTGTGCATTTGGGAACACTTTCTCACCACTTTACAACATTTGACAGACCAAACAATTAATTTACTGTTTGAGAAAATAATTGAGAGATTAATCAATACTGAAAATAATCATTAGTTGTGGTTCTATAAAAATGCAACCAGAGATTAAAGGGATTTGATGATGTAATTTTACAGCATGTGCAGGTAGTTATTAGTACAGTAGTACAGTACTAGTACAGTAGTAGTACGTAGTTAGTACAATGAACAGCTGCATATGTAATGCCAATGAGATACAAAATTGTTTAAATTAACACACACACACGCATATATATATATATATATATATATATATATATAAACAGTAGTATTATATTATCTCTGTTTGCTTGAGTGGATTGACTCCATGTTCACTGCGTGTTTGTTCATGTATATGCTGTTTTACCTCAGAAGGGGGCCAATGAGGGTAAAATAATCTTGTATTAAATTTCTAGCATCCTTCCACAGCAGACATAATAACAATGAGACTTGCACTATAGACAGATGTATGGTAGTTATTGTTGTTGTTTTTTTTAATTTATGGGCCTTGAAGAATAATCATGATCATCTCACAATTTCTCACCAATTAATGGCTGATAAAATGTTGATTCCACTACAATACATACAAATTCTAATAATATAAACCAGAATTATCTCTGTAGCTTGTATTTTGTAAATAACACTGTAACTGTGTTGCATTTTAAACGTTAACACATTTTTATTCTGAGTGAATATAAGCCCATATCATCAATAATATGCATGTGTCAAACTATAGTCTGTAATATTTAACCTCTTGTAAATGCACTCATAAAGCTGTACACTCGTGCACTATCTGCTGCGTAACAGGAAGAAAATTAATTCTTTTTTTTAATGGAAAATATCTTTTTTCTTTTTCCTATTCTCTTTCAGCCTGATGGAAGCTGATGCATTCCAAGGGGTTCTCCTGGAGTGTGACAGCACAGTTAAGGACTCACTCTTGAGACACTTGAAGGTGTTTAAAATACGCCGTAAGGTCAACATAAAACCATGTCCAGCGCTCTCTGTATGGGCAGTGTTACCCCAACAAAAAACAGGTCAAGAAGATCTACAGCCTGAGCTCTCTGCCCCAGAGAAGGCTGTGGTATGGGAGGCTGACCCTAGAGCTCAGGGAATGGGCTGGAGATTGGTGACGAACTCAGAGGTCGACCCGTTAGATATCATCGCATCGTGTCAGAAAGGTGACACAGAGGAGTATCACAGACATCGATACACAATAGGTAAGAGCAAATATGGGAAAATGAGACCAAAGAAGAGAAGAGGTTTATGGAGTTGTACTCAGATGTGACAGGTTTTGTTTGTTTCCTCCGCTTTTGTGGTGTAGGGCTGCCTGAGGGAGTGAAGGACCTTCCTCCTGGAGTGGCACTACCACTGGAGTCAAATATCGTCTACATGCAGGGCATCAGTTTTAGCAAGGGCTGTTACATCGGCCAAGAGCTCACAGCCAGGACTCATCACACCGGAGTGATTCGGAAACGCTTGATGCCAATTCGCTTGTCAGCTCCAGTTGAAGACCTTGAGGAAGGAACTGCCCTGCACACAGAGTCAGGGAAGCCAGCTGGGAAGCACCGCGCCGGGGTTGGAGAGCTCGGACTGAGTCTAATCCGCACAGCTCATGCCAAAGAAGTATTGGCGGTCAAATCCTCTGATGACACAAGAGTAACACTTGAGGCGTCTGTGCCAGACTGGTGGCCTAAAGATGAGAAAACCAACTGAAGGAGAGCATGTTTTATAGTTCCCTAAATGTGACATCCATCACAGCTGACACTTTTTGTCAAGAACCCTGAAGTACAGTATGTTACACTGTCATTGCTTATGCGATGCAGATTCATTTGTGAGCATTTCAGTTTTGTTTGGAATAATATCTACACTGAGAATTATTTTGTCCAAAGTATTGTTAATAAGAGCATTTTATTATTTATGTTGTTTACTGCAGCACTCTGTAACAAAATTGGCATTTTCCATTAGTGATTGTCTAATAAATGTACCAATCCACATCAAGTTGTTTATTTTCATATTTATTTTTTCATTTTATTTGTCAGTGCAAAGACGACTCCAAACATTCACAAGCCATATTTCAGTTTGAAATACATCTCAAACTGTTATAGGTGTAGTAGCACCTCTGTTGTCATTCTCACATTACACTTAACACATTGGCACTTTTCATTCAAGCTATGTCCAGGTGACAATTGACACTGTTAAACCGCCACAGCATCTTACTCCTGATAAAGGAGATGCTGCCCTCTTGTGGATTGTATGGTGTCTCGAATTTGCTGTAACATGGTTTCAGGCTGCAAAGTCAGTGATGAATGATCGAGCCGCTTAAAGTCTTCATTACAGAGCAGACACTCAATAGTGTGAGCTACTCGTTGCAGGTCAAAAGCTGCATGATAAGGTCCAAGGGTAGTGAGTGTCTCTGAGAGATGTCGTGGGTATTCAGATGAATCTCCAGAAGAGCAAGCGTTCAGGAAAGCCATTCGGTTGTCTGCAATAATTTTCAGGAATGAAGCAAATTCCCCATAATCAATACCCGAGCAGGCCTTCATGATGACCTGAAAAGTAAAACAACAACACTGAATCATACTGTATCATAATGGAGCAGTTATTAATGTCAACAACCTGGTCTCTGAAGTACCTGACAGTGCTGATGCCATGAGTCCATGGTGTTTCTCCACTCGTCGATCTCTTTTTGCACTGAAGAAAGCTCATTCTGAAGGAACTGCCACATGATATCAATGTTGCAGCCATTCAGCCAATTATGATTAATAGAGATAGTGTCCTCCTGTGAGACAGAAAGATGGATATTACCAACGGGGGGGCAATAATCACATCATTTTGTCTGCGATGAAAAATAAGTCCTAATTTTGGAGTAGATCCCCAAATCTATTCCACGTACCATATTATAACCTAAAATTGGTTGAAACATATTTTACATTTGGGCACTTTCAGTCATCAATTCAATACTGGCCCCTGTGCTCACTGAATGAGGGCACTATTCGTCTATTAACATCCTTTTTTTTTTTGCTATCACTTTTAATGCATCAACTATTACATATAACCAGTACAAACAACAAGCTCTTAAACAAATAAATACCCAGCGCTGCTTTCGTGTCAGTTTCCAAATTACATTTTCACTCTATATAACAATTTTTAAGTGATTTATCGCCATTTATTATACTATTATCATCTGTATTTCCACTTTATCGAAAGAAATCATGCATTTTCCTATATTTATTTAATTGGCCATGTAGATGTTCATAAAAGCTCAGATTAAAGTTGAAGGTTACTAATCAAAAACAGAGAAAACCAACTTTTTCAGTCCACTCTGTCATTAACTGAATATAAAGCCAGTGTGCCCATCCACTGCCATTGATCCAACTGCATGGGTTTTACTGGTGAATCACTGTTGTAGAAGATGCGTTTCCATGGTAACTATGGAGCCTCTGAATGTCCAAATGAGTCATATCTGATGACCATGAAAAGATGATAACTATTTTTTACACCAATTGTTGACATGAATTGATAGGATTAATGGATCAACAGGGAATAAACAGTTACATCAGGAGATGGTTTTGGTCAGTGATGAATGTTTGGGTCTTTATGGGTTTAAGTGTTCTTAAACCACAATGTTAAAGTGAAAGGAGTTATACTTACCAGATTATAAACTTGATGGTGCCAGCCACTTGGCACAAAAATTATTTCACCTGCCTCCTGAATAATTTCAAGGGGTTGACAGGCTTCCTCAGAGTGTGGGTAAAGACCTCTGTCCCGAAGTTCAGATGACGTTACGTCATAAGCAAGGTTGCCATGGGTGTCTCGTAAAAACTCTTCCTGACCTGGAGGATACAGGAGCCATTTCTTCCTGCCACAAATGTTTGCAGACCAACTGTAGGAGCGGAACACATCTGCATGGAATGGGGTCCTGGTGACAAAAAGTGAGCAATTAAAAAAATATATATCAATCTATTATTATTATTATTATTATTATTATTATTATTATTGGCATCATCATATTTTCTGGTGCACACCATGAGCCTTTGGGTCCCATGTAGACAAACCGGTAATCATCTACTTCAAGTGTATCCCAGTATTCATTAAGCCAGTCAGAGGAGAAAAAGACTGGTGTTGTGTAAACACTGTGTTCTGGGAAGTCCCTGTAGAATAAGAAGAAATTAATCGTAAGGAAGAGATACATTTCAACATATTAAAGAAAATTAGCATGAGTCTATGGAGTAGTAGTGTGATACCTTGCCATGTGCCAGTCTTTAAGATAAAGACATCCTTTAGGTGATGAGTGGCCATTCTGGATGTATTCTTTCCAGTAGTGGATAAATTCTTTAAAAGGCATAACTTGTTTAGGGTTTGCATTGTACTCCTTGGCATTGCAGTTTGCAACGGGAACAGGGGTCTCATCTGTGACAAATTGAAAAAATGTATATTAAATGACATGCAACAGCTGCATATATAAGTTAACATATCAGTACAAAGGGGATTTACCAAATTCTTGAAGCAGTTTCTGGAAATTTGGCTTGCCGTCCTCGGTTACCCATTGTTTTCTGCATTTCCATTCCTCAGTAAACCTCCTTGAAAACATACAAGGATGATTCGGGAGCAAGTACTTTTTGAAGAATTTAGAATAGTTCAGCTCCTTATCGATGTAGTCAACAAAATGCGAGGACCAAAACTGCTCATACGACTGCCTTGTAATTTTGACCAGACTACAGCAATTTCGGTACGCCTCCCTGTCCATGATGGTAAACAACACCTCGGCTAATGAGTTAGCAAGATTAGCTGTCAATGGCCAAGGAATACGGTTAATAAAAGATAACTGGCATATTTATTTGCCAGTGAAAGGCGCTTTTCTTATCGTGTTTCTTCATTTTCTAGTCCAGTTAGCCTACACAGCGTTCATTTATGCTAAGGTGTATTTTCTTCTCTATTTTAACAACAGGTCGCTGCTGGCGACTCCATCGCCACGATTGCCATCTATGGTTCCTGAACGATGTGCAAATCGGTCTATTTTTATCGCCACATCATGAAGCAGGGTTTATAAATCGTTAAACATAATACTACACGTCATCACACTTGTTTAATAAACCGCCACCCAAGTTAAATACAATTATTTAACAAAAGCTCATCGTCGTAGAATTTTTTGACAGCGCTTTTTTTCCACATCGGACAGTAAACACTGCCGTACTCGCGTGTGACGTCACTTCCGTAATAAACATTCGCCTTACTAGCATGGAGATCGTCAGGAACAGCCTGAAATAGTGTACTCAACTAATGTGTTGTGGCTCGGATAGTGTATCAAGAGGAAGTTATATACATTAATTGGTTTTACAAAATTAAAAGGCTAAACTTTGTCGTGTAATGTGGTTATAGTTGGATAGAGGTCCGTCCTCCATAAGTGAGGTCCTAGTGTGAACGATCAGTTGAGCTCCTCTGCTGTTTCCTGGATTCCTCATTATACTGAAGTATGTATGTTATAGGTCAGACACAGAGATTGACAACTCCATACTGTCTTAGTAGTGTAATAAACTAATATTTTTTGTATACATGGGATATTGTCTAATCTACTTTGTTCCTTTTGCAGGTGAATCAGTATATCTCCTTCCAAAATGAGCAGGGACGTTCCCATCCACAGTTGGCCCGGCTCTTATTACATCAACAGTGACAAGAGATGGGAAAGTGGCACCTTATCACTCACCAGGACCATGGTGCGATTTGTCTCTAACCAGAGCAAGGAGAGTCTTGCCAGCTTTCGCATCTCCCGAATAATGGAAATCAAGATGGAATCATCCAGCTTTATCTTCAGTACCCTTACAGTGCTTGAGGAGGGCAACGTGAAGCATTGGTTTGGCTCTCTGAAGCCCAACAGAGTGGTGGTTTATAATGTACTAGAGCATTTCTGGAGAGAACGTCTCCTGTCCCCCAGCACAGAGGCCCGTGGTGCTGCAAGTCAGCCGTCTAAAGGCAGAGAGTTGATAAACCTGATGGTGGGAGCTCAGAGAAGACTGGAGGACACTGGGAGAGTGCTCAGCCACCAGGGAGAGCAGTATGATAATATGATGCAGGGACTGGAGAAGATTGACTCTGACCTGGGCGTGGCTGATAAGTACATATCAGATATTGTTCTGATTAGTTGGCTGCACACTTTTCTGTGCATGTGTTTCATACTCACACTGTAACCTGAAGTATTCACCTGTGTAACAAAACAGGTCAAATTGTAATGAATACCAGTAAAATTCTGACACCAATTCCTCCTGTCCCAAATTTTCAGGCTTCTGTCAGAACTGGAGTCTCCTTCTTGGTGGCCTTTTGGTAAACTGCCCTGGAAGACTCAGCAGGAAGCCAAGGCTGAAGATGCTGCAAGAGTTGCTGCAGCTGCAGTTGGTCGAGGTTCTGGGAGGAACAAAGTGATCACAAGCATCCCAGCAGTGGTGTCCAAAGGTGCAGACTCAGATTTGAAGCCCGGATGCTTATTAGTCCTTGTGTCTTCACTTGAAGTGCGAGACACAAACTGCCAACTTCTTCACCGATTTGAACGGAATGAAATTGATGAAATCAGAGTACACAGTCCCTATGAGATCACTGTTAGACAGCGGTTTATTGGGAAACCGGACATATGTTTTCGGCTCCTGTCTGCCAAGATGCCAGAGGCGATGTCAGTGTTAGAGATGCAGTACAAAAAGAAGGTGGAGTTCACTAGTGAATTCACTGCCTTCAAAACAACTCCAGTTTCATCTCCATGTGACGCAGGAGGGACAAACTGGACTCAAGGTAAGTAAGACAAACGTTAGTAATAGTGTTACAAATTATGCATTTGTCCACTAGGTGGCAGCAAAGGTCCACGTTTCCACCCATGTATATTTTCCAGTGCTCTCGGCCTTGTGTAAAACCTTTTCAGCCACATGAGTTTTGGACAAAGTTATTATTGGTGTCTCCTTCACAGAAATGTATTTTGATGAGTCACTTCACCCTGATTGCCTCAGTTGCTGCACTGTGAGTTTACTGTCTGGTTTCCGCATAAACAACATATGCACTCTGTACTTTTTCTCCATCTCCACCCATTGAGTTAGGTTTGCAGCAGAAGTGCCAGGAGACAGAGCTCCCACTGGAGGTCTCAGCAGGAGAAGTGTCCCAGCTGCAGGTGCATGTCCTCCAGCCATCTGTCAGTCAGGCTGAAGCCCAGGAACTCAAGCAGGTGAGGTTCAGTCAGACAAGCTGGAATCCAACTGTTTCTGTGATTCACTATTATTGAATATAGAGCTTTAATTTGTATATGACAACTGACATAAACACCCAAATAAAGGCAGCTGTTATGGTAAATAATCCCATGGATTTAGTAACATGTACTTTGATAATTCTTTTCCAAACCGCAATTCATCGTAATGATTTTTATTTTTTATCCGGTAGGAGTTAAATGTTAGTTGGTGAGACCACAAACCAAAGTCCGTACTGGTTTTATGAGAGGAAAAGAGACTTGGTCAGTTGTTTGGTCAAACTGTACGGTGTCTTTCCATTCAGGGCCTTGCACCACTGCAAACTGTTACAGACATGGTCTGCAGGGTTAGACCTATGATTCACACTAATACGTTGCACAAAACAAGACATTTGGTGTTAACCCTTACCACCTGCTGCTTTGTCATAATATGATTTTATACATTATTAAGCTGTAGATTTATTGATCTTAAAACTTTTCAGGGGCTAAAGTAGGGCTGCTACTAACTAGTATGTTTGATTGGTTATCTTCCCAGTCTACCAGTTTGTTCTTGTATAAAACAAACATTTGAGAGGCTGAAACATGCCTGGCATTTTTACAGCTCAGCATATGCCTGCTGACTAATGCTGTTCATTTCTTTATAGCCCAATATAAGGATGATTAATTGGATAACAGTAATTTAATCAAGCATCACTTTGTCGACGTACTGCATAAATCACTAGTTGCGTGTTATGAATAATATTTAAGTGATCGCTGTGTGAAATGGCACACTGAGGTTCACTGTTACTTCAGTCAACTTAATTGCTTTTCAAACAGATTCATTATAGCTGTAACAGCACTGAGTCAGCCATACAGTTGACTTGTCTATTGTGATTATAAATGGTGTACTGTCTAGAGCTGATAGTGGTTCTGACTTCAAAGTCTTGCAGGTTTGACTTCATGCCATGCTTCTGTACACACCCTATTCTTAATGTAATTCATGCCGAGATTAGAATCTACAGACAGTCATCCAGGGTTAAGTGCTTGAGTCAATATTCACTTTTGTCGCTGCTTTTTGTTCCATTGCAGGTAAAAGTGAAAATTGAGTCGCTTTGAACGAGGAAGTGCTTTTAGATATAGTGTGTTACATTTTCTGTTTATTTGTAGTCCTTGAAAATTCTACACTCATTCACAAAACATTAGGTAATTTAGCTCATATTTTTATATATTTAGCTCTAGCCTAAATGTTTAATTTTGTGGATTTCTACATGACTTAAGTCTTTTAACCATTGTATAAGCAGCAGCTAAAAATATACATGTGCATGGTAACTGCAAGGTATGATGTAGACGTTTTACCCCAGTTTAAACTGTAAAGTCACAGACCACAGTGAGTGAATACAGTAGGTCCTTGGTGTGTATTGACATACTACCTGTTTTCAAACTGCTGTCTGGAGCAGTTTTTGTGCTCAATTGCAATGTCCATGTCCATATTTCCACTGAAAACTGACATAATGTCAGTGTGCGAGCGTGCATGTGTGTGTGGAAGCATGTGAAGCATAACATAATATTAGTTTAGAAACCATGGTGGTGGGGTTTGGAGTGAGTGTTTATTAGGTTTTGCTTGGCACATCCTAGTATATTTAGGTTGTTCCATCAACCATAACATACACAGTTGTTGGACCATGGAGATGTAGTCACAGTATGTCTTCAACTCAGTAAAAGTAGAAAACAAACAGTATTGTATGATATCAAAGATCCCAAGAGGCAGGCCAATATTTCCTTCTGAAACATCTTCTCTTATTTCATATGCTGCATAAAAGTATAAGAAATATTTTTATAACTGTAGCTTGAGCAGCAGTTATTTCATCCTATTGAATTGTAGCTTTGCTTTTTTATGTGAAAACGTTTAGCAGAAAGAAGACAGAGAATAATATTCTGTATGTAAATGTCTTTACACTTGATACCTAAATCACTGTCTGTCCATCCTGGGTGAGGGATCCTTCTGTTCTGGTTCTAGTTGAGGTTTCCTCCTGTTTTTTTGCCAGTTAAAGGGTTATTTTGGGTGAACTTTTTCCTTGCTTGAACTGAGATTTGAAGGACTGAGGTGTTTTATTTTGTACAAGGGCAAATCTCTGACACTGGGCTGCATACATTTATTTATTTATATTTAACCTTTATTTAACCAGGTAAGTTAGTGAAGAACTGATTCTCATTTTTAATAACAATATAAAACTGAGTAGAATTGAATAGATACGTGTTAAATTAAAAATAAATTAGAAACACCAAACCCATGTCCTCCTCTTCTACTGACATACATCCTGTCAGAGTCGTTAACACCATTTTCTCACCACTTCACATTTAATTAAACCATTTTATGTTTGTTTTATATTGAATCTCTGGTCCTTATTTGTTGTAGTTGAGGTGGGAGTCAAAGTATATCTACTTACAGTTTATATATATTTGGAGTGTGACACAATTTGCAATTCCTAAATAATTAATGCAATATTTTTTGTTAAACCCTTTGAATTAAAGCTGAATCCACACTGTGGTGATATGGTGAGCAAAGGCAGAATTACAAAACTTGTGTCAGGATTCCTACACATTTGAAATATCAAGAGTCATTACTTTTTCCAGACCTTAATTTCCAGACGTCTTGGTTAAAAAAAAAATTCCAACCAGTCTTTATGAATTTACTTCTACCTATTCGGAGTTCTGCCATTGATCATACAAGGCATGTTGAATACCTCGCTCGTGAACAGTGTGTGGACATCACCTGTCCATCGAAAGAGCAGCAGAACTTGACGACACCTGGGCGGGGCTTAAAATGAGTAGGATGAGGATGAGAGTAGAAGGCTGGGCATTCAACTTTCCAATCTGCAAAAAATGTTTTCTGGGACACGTACTGTATGCGCTCGCACAAACATTTTAGCTAGACTAGCAAGCACCTTCAAAAAACAGATCAATCCATTTCATTTTTCAGATATTCATGATTTTATGTTTTAGAAAATAGTAACAGTCATGGGAAGAGTTTTGGAAACATAAATATTTTTTCCATACATTTGTTTCCATTTTCCATACTTTTCCATAAATGGAAATTCCTCAAATCAAATACTTTTCCATATTTGCGTAGGAACCCTGAAATAGATAAGGACCTCACTGTAACTGAATGTGCATGAGTACTCATTGGACTGTATGTGTGTTTGTGTGTGTGTGTGTGTGTGTGTGTGTGTGTGTGTGTGTGTGTGTGTGTGTGTGTGTGTGTGTGT
>JAPSES010000030.1:6227637-6261205 GCA_029822895.1 Maxillicosta whitleyi | reverse complement strand
GTGTGTGTGTGTGTGTGTGTGTGTGTGTGTGTGTGTGTGTGTGTGTGTGTGTGTGTGTGTGTGTGTGTGTGTAGATGCTGATGCAGCTGAAAAACCTGGCTCTGGAGGCGGAGACAGAACTGGAACGGCAGGATGAAGTTCTGGATGTCCTGACTAGCTCGACTGACCGAGCAACCATGCACATAGAAAAGCACACCTGCCGCATGAAACGACTGCTGTAGTTGCTCTGAAATCCGCTCACCATGACCCCTCTGAAAAATGCACTGTAAGAGTTTTCCCCCCTTTCCTTATGAGAATCAGACAGTAGAAGAACATTAGGGTACAGCTGTAGGAACGTTTGTAGTACAGTTTCAATGCTTCACGGTGTAGCAATGTTAAGGAAAGTCCATGTGCTAATTGAGTTTTTTTTTTTAACCTTAAGCTTAAAAAACTACCACCTTCACACTGCTTGTCTGTGTCTATGATATCAGCCTGTAGACAGAATGTTTTTTCTGACAAAAATTTGAGTGCCTCAGTGCCTCTTTTCTGCTCCTCTACAGCAGTCACAACTTATCTTACACTAGCTACTGTCGGCATAGAAATGGAGTCTGTTAATGTAAGTAAACTATCGGCTCCCAGTGTAACACAAAATTTGTGTTTGCAGTTTTCTGAACGTTACACAATGTACTTTTTAATAGGACTTGGGTTTAATTTGCTGGTATACTGACATGATACGACGCTGAGAATCACTATGATCATGATGGTAAAAGTGATGTCACATTTAACACATATATCACTGTAAGTTTTTTGAAACAGACAAGTTAGTGCCTACAAATGTATGTGATGTGTGTGGTTTGTTTTTTTGGGTTTTTTTTAGAAAATTGTTTGACTGTTAATGAGATAAATAAGTCTTCTTCAAGGAGAGTCAGTAGTCTGCCCTCTGTGCATTCAGGGTTCATATTTGGCTACGCAGGCGTCGTATGGCTTCACATTAAAGTAGTACAAACTTCGTAAAAACCATTTGCACAGGTTTAGTATAACCTGTGGGCTCCTGGGGCCTCATGTACAAAGGTTGTGTACACCCAAAACATGGCGTACGCCTTTTTTCATCGTCACGTTCAGAAGTACAAAGAGTGTAATGACCACTGAATGTGCGGCCCTCCATGCTAACGCCATAGCTGGCGTACGCACTGTTCTAGTGCTTTTGAACCATTGGTGACACTTAGAGGTGATACTGGGAAACTGTTAATAATGCGGAAAAGGTCATTCCTCTGAGTGATGTGTACATCAGAGATACACAGATGAACAATTAATACAACTGTAGACAATTAAACTGCCAGAGCAGCACCACCAGAACCAGACGAGCCCTGGACTCATCACTGCCATTCAGCCCAACAACAACCACACACACAAAGACACAACATTCACTGGTTGATAAATGCATTTAATGTAGTGTTAATAAGTCGGTCCACGCGCTCATTGATGTCGCCGATTGCCCTACGATGTCCTCTGGTGACTCAGGTGAGCACTGACCCATGCATCAGCAGCTGGCTGTTGCGGCCGAGGATCGGCTAATGCTGGGGAGGCTATAGGAAGCCCCCACAGGTCTGTGACATGAGGCTGTGACTGCGTCTAACCGTCTTCTGCCTCATTGTCTTTTGGAAAATAATAAATTGAGTAGTAATCAAAGTCTTCGATTTGATATCCTGGTATGAACCTTTATTTTGTTGGGCTGTGATTTGACTATTATATGACCCATAGAATGAACAAATGTGTGAGTTACAAAAATACTAAATATACATTTATCTTGGGGGTGATTCGTCACCCACTCCTGTGAGACCAGTGTCATAATAGCTGTGACTTTCTGCTCAAACGGGCTGAGTTCATCTTCTTCTCTTCTGCCTCTTTCAGCCTCCGCTTCATGTCCATCTTGACATCATGTGATCATGCAGAGAGGGGAATCCCACCTGCAGACCCTGTTTATACCAATTTGCATATTTAAATGTAGACGTGGCAACTGAGGAGTCTGGTACTCCAACGTATGCGTTGAATTCTGCCCTGATTGGGATGCACAAAGGACAAGTTTTGATTTTTTTTGTGCGTACAGACTTTCTCGATTTGAGCGTACGCCAGGTTTTACTATGAAATTCATGCAAGTCTTTGTACATGAGGCCCCTGGAGATTTGGAAATGAAATCCCCCACATGACTGTTTCATGTGGCACATTTGTATCAGATAAGCAAATTCTGTTTTTTGCTCCAATTTGCTGACATTATTCACAAGTTCAGACATGAAGGACAGGTTCAGATGTTGAAAGATTGAAAAAAAAAAAAAAAAACTCCTTTTGTAGTCATCCATCTCAATGTCTTTTGAGATGCCATTCATCATATTTAATTTAATTTATCATCACCAGCACAGCCTCCATCAGCCTTGAAATACACAAAACAAATGCACAGAGGAAACAAAAATGATGAAAATTCCACCAAATCACATAGATTCACACGGGTCTAATATTACCACTGAGTTCATACATTACTGATGTAATTTACAGTGGAATTCTATGATTTACAGATGTTTCAGATTTGCATTAAGATCATAGATGGTTTCTGCTATTATACAATACATGACGTTCACAGGCAGTAACCGGTCCCATGCAAATAGGACTGAAGTCACTATTATGATTTGTCATATTGAATTATTAAGCTTAATCACAGCTAAACTTGACTATTTTAATTTTAGATTTTAAAAATGTATTATTATATCTGATGATGATGATGATGACATAAAAAAAGGGAGTATTTTTTGGCACCTGAATACCATAAACCCTGAGATTCATTGCATTTTAGTGGACTAAAGGAAGAGACATCACATCCTTGTCAACGCGCAACATACCATTCAGACGTCGAAACTTAAGAGAGTAAAGATGGACAGAATAACCCTCAGTGTACATTATCCCATCCTAATGAGAACTAGAAAAGCACCCAGAGAGCAGCACAGTTCAGGTCACACATTTAAAGCCACTATATGAGAAAACAGGAGTTCCACTGCCATCTGGTGGACATGAGTTAGTACTACAACAAAGTCAATAATAATAATAATAATAATTTAAAAATTCCTGGATCCAGACTGTGATCCAGATCACCTCCAAAATGTAATCATCTGTTCCTTGTCTCGGAGCGAACATTTCCTGAAAATTTAATTACTTTTTGAGTTATTTTGCTAATTAACAGACAAACTAACAAACCCTGGCAAAATCATAACAGCTTTGGTGGAGGTAATAAACAGTAAAGGAGAAAAACTACAGTCTGCCCTTTTCCATCGTCGATAATGACGACTACAGCAAAATAAAGTTACGTTTATTCTCTGAAAAAACAAGCTGCATGTTGTTACAAGAGATTTAAAAAAAAAAATTGTATCATTTTTAGAATGATAGCTGAAGGTTTCAGTCACACTGTCACTGAACTCAATCTTCCTAAAACCTTCTATAACCATCTCTGTCCTGAAGCCTATCTCCTGTTTCTCACTCAGGTTTTTTGGACATAGTTTCTCCGTAGTTTATTGTTGCATGTCTCCATATTACTACTGTGTACAGAAATGGATATATCCCATCATTAGCTTTATTTATCAAAACATTCTAAGTCCAGGGACTCAAACGGAACAGATAACATTCGTTCTCTCTGCCTTTTTTTTTTTTATGCCAAAAGGTCTAAATGAACTGCATATGTCTTGAAAAATAATGATAATATTTAAAAAAAAAAAAACTGTAAATAACTGACCCTTATTGTAATTCTGTAACATTATTGTGGCCTGTTATCTCTGTGAACTCGTACTACGCTGTTAGTTGAAATACCTGTGTATTTTTAAAATCTAATTTCAGTGTGGTGTAAATGTGTCTTTTTGCTGGTAATACCAAATTAATCTGGACACTTTATACAACTACATGATTAACTGTAAATACAAGGGATAAACGTCCTTTTTCATTTCTTCATAATGAAAAAAGCAGGGATTGTAAGTAACTGAATTTTAATGTATGAGTGTTTTTTGTTTCCCAAGCCATCACTGTTGAAAGTCTGTACCATGATATTAGCTGCAAAAATGAATAAATCTGATCTCATAACAGCTGATTTTTTTTTCCCCCTTCAGATCTAATTCTACACTCATGAATATATTTTTTTAGTATTAGCTGATTAAAAGAATGTGTTTCAGTGAAAGCAGTTGCTGAAATGTAGGAACTCAAAGACTTATCGCCTTAGATGGTGACTTTTATGTGCTGCTTAACATTTAAGCATCTTAATTTAATAGTTTGCAATGAACTGAACACATTTATTTATTATATATATGAACAAGTTGAATTATATTAGCTTTAAATGCCTCATATGAGCAGATACATGTGCACTTGCAAATATATTTGTGTACATGCTGGACTTTTAAGTAGTTGCAAACATGTCAGATTAAGTATCAGTGTTGCATTTATGTTTTTTGTAACTATTTTAAGAGGTTCAAATCCTGTTCTCTCTTAAAACTCAGCTTTAAACATAGTATTTTGTCTGTGATATACTTTACTATACAGTATGTTAATGGCACTGTATAGTAAAGGTTGGTTTCATAATTGCATTGTTTGTTATTAAAAGTATTACTGGATCTTAGTTGAGTTTTAGCACTGTGCTTTAAATATTTTTCCATTATAAGGAACTAAAAGAAAAAACCTTCTTTCTACTTGAAAAACACTTTTTTTCTCAGTTTCTTTTTTACTTCACCCTAATTTTCTTAACTTCCAGCGTGCGTTTTATGGATAAACTGTCATCAACAATAAGCACATAATGCTTACAAAAGTGTTTTTATCACACGCTTAAGATTTAGTGCCTTGAAATTATTATTATTAATGGCAAGCAGAGGGTTTCGAACAATGACCTGAGTGGAATCAATAGAATAGTTGAGTTTAAGTATCCTGGCATAAAATGACCATTAAAGCTAAAAAACAACATACGTTATAAACTGGGAAGAAAATTAGGTTTAGTTATTTGGAAGAATTCTGAGCCAGTGAAAAGAGCCTCTTGAATTATAACAAGGCATAATTCCTTAGCAAAAGGTCAAACAGGCAACAATTCTCATAGTGATAAATCGCAAGAGAAAAAGTCATAATGTGCAAACTAGACATGGATGCTAATTACTGTTTGAGCCGCTGTGTGTGCTGTTGCATGGAGGCGCTTCACTATGTAACACTGGGCTATTTTATAACATCCTGTTGGCACGTACATGGTTGGCATCAGCTGACCACCCCTGTCAGCTCGCTTTTAACTGAGGGAGGGGGGGGGGGTTACTTTATGTCAACAGTGAACCAGATTCAATTTATTTGGCAAGTGGCTGAGCGCTCAATTATGAATCAGGAAGAAGTCGTCCATAAGAGAGTTTGAAAGAAGACTGACAGCCTCACTCAACAGTCTGGTCCCAGTTAGCATGAACTTATCACTTTTATTAAACACAGCCCACCATGAAAGATGTGAGAGACTGGAAATAGAGAGCACATGATAACACAAAAGAGATGTCTAGTTATGACATTGTGAAGCTCTTCCAGCACGCCTGAATATGTTTTCACTGCGGCCTGCTTATTTTTGTTGATTTAAGTGATAAACAGTCAGATTTTGGAAGTCCTAAACTCCAGAAGCATACCACATGGTTATGTGAATTCCAACCCTTAAAAAAGGTTAGGGAAATAGAGCACACTGGCGTGGTTTTCAAGCAGCCTTGCAATACGAGGAAGTGGTGGCGGTCATGTCTGACCACAGATACATGAGATCCGGCTTTGCCTTCCTAACGGATGGTATGGAGACACAAGGGATTTTGCTGGCCTTGACTTCCAAGTGTGTTTACTTGATAGTTCTGTGGTGAGCGCTCTCATTCAAGGAGCGTGTCTCCACTGATGGCCAATCAATCAACTCCTGCTTGGAAAATGCAGCCCAAAGTTGTGGGCTACAAGGGCAAATGTGGGTTGCACGGCACTCCAAAATATGAAGCCATGTGATGGCAGTACAAAATAGACAAGTCGTCATCCTTATGTATGTATTTTGCTGTTGTTTTTATTGTTTCACTGTGAAATGACTTGAGTTCTCACTCTTTTCTTGGCAAAGTTTAAATAATGTAGTAAGTGCTCTGATGATTTTCTAAAACTAACTTACTTGCATATTTCTCAGTAATGCATTAAAGAATACTTTCAGGGTTTTTTTTTTTATCAGTAGTTTTTTTTTAAAAGTTGTACAGAACTCAAATATTTTGCCAAAAGAAAGAACTTTCACTTCCAGTGCACTATTAGACCACGTCTGAATGTAATGTCCTGGTTTTTGACTCATGTCCTGGCCGGCCTCTTACTAGTGCAGGTGTTGCTGGGTTTCCTTTTGCTGAGGGAGTTTCTGGTTTCAGGAAATAAGGCCTGTTGGTTAATGTTAGAACTGGGAGAAAACGTTCCTGGAAGAAAGGTGCTTGAGTCCAACCAGGGGGTGTACATGTAGTCTCCAAAAGACAGCGATATGACACTCAGTCCTTCCGAAATGTTTTTGTCAGTAACAGCTTTTTAGATGAATGACAGACATTATTTAAGACACATATTCACCTGTGAATTTTCAACATTTGTCTGTCTTTGTAAATATACATTCTTTGCATATACATTGTTTGAATGTGTATCTCTCTTTGGTTTAGTCCAGCCATAAATGTTTTCTTCATGGTTGTTAAGATGGTACTTTCCCAGATGCTGAGCTGCATGATGATATCATGTGCTTTTGCACTTATTGTTATGTTTTCCTTGGTCTTTGAGGCTCACTTTGGTTTTCTGGCATTTGTTTCACAAACTTTTCTCATTTCTCTATGACCGAGTTAACAGCTAGGCAGCCAAACCAAACTTGGCAGTAGTCTCATACAGTAGTATCAGTCTCAAATCAATTCCAGGTGAAATCCCATATTACAACCTACCTGAACTCTTCTCAAGTACATGTGTATTCATATCAGGGGTCGAGTTTTTGGGATAACTTCTAACACTAAAATGCACTAACAAAAAAATCCACTTCCTCCTTTCCACTGAATTCGGGGTCTCATATTTGATCTTAATCATGACTTAAATATACATTTCTGCTCTGTATTTTAATCTTTACAAAAGCACAGTAACGGTAACCACCAACAGAAATTTATTTGCAAGTTCTGCTTATTTTCTTTTAAATATTTCTCTGTATAAGGTGAATACGAATACACCAGTCCAGAGGTAATTTTGGCAAGTGTGAGGAGTATTTTGTGATGACTGGATTATGTATTCATTAAAACACCATCTATACACTTCCCAAAGCAGGTTGTCAGGTTGAGAGCCAGCCAACACCGCATCAGTACTTTTACAAGCGGGCCCCCCAGAAACCTTCAGCAAGTCTGTTTTTAGTGGCTCTTACTGCAAATGGAAACACTTAGCTCCTACAATAAATTACCCACCCAACTGATGCCACAATACGTAGACCCCCAGCTCCGTTTGTCGCAGACACCAGGCAGACTTTATATTTTCACATTAACTGCTCTGAATCTGCTGTATAATAGTGACTTTGGGTCGCATGAACTCACAAAAGGACAGGAAAAAAATTAATCACGCTAAGTCTGTTGCAACAGCGTACAGCCTGCAGGGCTGGCGGTTTGATTAAAGTTAAGGATGTGCCCCCCCCTTACCTCAGTGGGGTTGACACAGGGGTCATTTCAGGATAAAATTAGACTTTCTTGGTTACTCATTTTCTCTGGAAAGTAAATAGCCATTCGTACAACAGGCCAGTGATCTCAAGGACAACAGCAGTGTTCAGTCTAAACTAGTGTTTATGCTGTAGTTGGTTGATTAAAAGAGACATAAGCATAGAATAAGCCCTGTATTAAATAAAGGATCTTGACCAAAAACAGTAATGATGGTGCTCCTGTGAACACAGTCCAGTGGGGTCAAGTTCACAGACTGTGAAAACATACTTGAATGCACTTGACTTAAACTCCTGTGTTGAACATCGAGGCGTGTTAGGAAATAAGAATAGTGTCTAGGACCCTTGCTAAGAGTGCCCATGAAATAATCCTAATTATCATTCCTGCAAACGTATGTGTTTGACCACCTAGTGATGTAATTGCAGCTGACCAAATAGATTGTTGTTGAAATATTGCCCTGCTGTTATAGCTACGTTGTGACAGCGTTGTGTGTTCACTGAGGGCCGGCGCAACCATAACAAACACAGCTGAATCTGGGGTTTACATTTCAGCAGGATGACGGTGCACGCAGCGTCTGGGTGGAACTTGGGAAAAGGATCCTGGGCCGGCAGCCTCCTTCTGGCTCACCGCCAGGTGTGGTAGGAACAGCCTCTACAGTTGAACCTGTGAAGTCATTGTCCAGATGCACCCGTTTATAAATGCAAATGAATGAATGGACGGCACTGGTTGTACCGTAGCTTCACATCAAAACCAAGCAAATGAGTGTTTGACAAACTAGGTAAAGTCGAGCCAACACAATAGATTAAGTCTGCATGAGGGTGTGGACCATCAAGCACAGGTTCAAATGCTGTGACGTGTTCTTTTAAGAACGTCCAAAAGGAAGCAGCCAGCTTAAAACCATGGGCTGAAACGTTTGAAGTTAATACAACCACAAACTGAGGGAATAATTGTAACCATCTATGGCCTGAGAATGGGTTCAATTTAGACATTAAGTGAAACTTCTGAAGTAGTCCTGTCTCCTCAAAATAAGCCAGCGTGAAATATATCTCCTGCTGCATCTCCTCAAATGTCTTTACAGATTTGCTACTTGACGTCTCTCACTTTATCACAGAGTGAAATGATATCAAAAACAAAGCTCATGGTTAAATGCACCCAGAGGTATGTCCATAAGCTCAGTCTTCTGACTTTTCTCAGTCGCTATATCACTTTCTCTCTTTGTGGGTTTATTTCCATAACTGCAAGGAATCTTTGGACAACACCTATTTTGTGGAAACTCCTTCCGCTATCCCAAATGGTTTGTCCATGTAACCTCAGGGGAGCAGCCAGCAACTATGTAATTGGAGAAGATTGAGTACACACAGAGACCATAGCCTGGTGAGCTATTGAGAAGCTGAAACAAAGATTACCAGATGTTTACCCAGCCCTGCCATATGTGCGGTTGTTACTGAACTTATATGTGCAAAATGTGTGAGTGGCAGTCAGAAGGAGTGTGAACCTTTGACCCAGTGTCCATTACAGGTACAGAAAAAAACTGTAATGTCGATTGACCATGAAGCCAATGCAAAACAATGACGTGTTACCCTGTTTGGTTTTCCTCTAAAAGGAAATCTAGTGTTCCTCAGGATATCAGTCAGGAATCCCCTTTTATTGATGGAAACCATGGAGCCGTCAAAACAGACTCTGTAATTCGACTGCCTGGTTTCAATTAAAGCATTGAATATCAAAGACAATCACTCCCATTTTAATGTGCATTTTTTATGTGTTCCCAGTTTATTTTGATGGAAAATTTGTGGGTGGAGCACTTGCTAATTGGTATGGAAAACTTGCACCTGTGGTAGACCAATGTTTTGAGAGTCAGAAACATTGAATATTTGCGTTCTTTTCTTCTGAGAAGGCGTCCAACTTTGTCCCAAAAACAATTCCAGACTGGATCTGATGTGTAAGATTGTCTGGAACAATACCGTTACACAGTGGTTGTGCCTTTTTTCAACCTTTCAATTCATGGTGAAGTATAATTTGTCATTCACCACAAAATATTTAACCTTACACTTACCATGAGATACTGCCACTGAAATTGCCTTTTCCCACACATTTTGATTAGACAATCTGCTGCCAGAATCAAGAGTGAGCACATTGTTTATGCAGCCCATATAAACTTTTTTAATGTGCACCGAGTTATATCATAGCAAAAACGAGAGTCATAATGTCACTGTTATTGTTATACTTGCTATTGTAGTGTTGCATTACTTATATAAAGTACCTTGTCACCTCTTTTCCTGATTTTTTTTTCAAACTCCTGCTACTGCCAGACAGTACTCTGATCATATTGCTTCATCTGAGAAATAACTACGTTTGTGGTAGACCTCCTGGCACTTCCACCAGCCGGTTTCTTCTATACGTTATCATCACTATATGTCTCCGTAAGCTATTAATTCAGCGAATGCATTGCACTTTGATGTTTTTACTGTGCAGCCGTGTATCAGCTAACATCACAGACCTTTTTTTTTTCTGTCTCATTGATCCCGTGGTTGCTGTAAGCTTCCAGGAGGTGACAAGGTTCGAGCCTAGACTCCAAATATTTGCATAGACTCTGTTTCACAGTTTCACTTACAGCGACTCTTATGAAATGCTAATTTAACCATCGCTATACTGCAGCTGCACATTAATGTTAGGTTCTTATGCCAGTGCCAGTTTTCTGTATGAGTGTTTGCATGCATGTGGGGTGGATCTATCAAGACATTCTTTCCATTCGGGAAAGAGGTGGAATCACCATGGGTGTATGTGTATTTATATATATGTAACAAAGTGCGTCACTTTTCTCCCTTCTCCTCCTCAGTGGTTTTCAGGACTAGAGTGAACTGTATAGGTTACTGCTGTGTTCTGTCATTAGTGGTGAGCTTTATTCTCCAAATTAAAGGGGTCAGTCATTAAATATTGCTTGCATTTGAAAACACATGATGTATGATGAGAGTTTTACTTTTAATAAGCAGCTGGCTGATATAGTTGTATGGCTGCTTTGTGACATTTGACATGTCTAATATATGCATTTTATTGTCTTTTGCGACACTATTAAAATTGAAAAAAATTCATAAGATTGTTTTGATCATATTGAAGCTTCTGTGTGTGAACCATGGAGTTTTTATACTCAGTGGACGGAGGTACAGAGACATCAACCACTGGTTTGTGAACTGATGGTTATGGACCAGTATTTTATGATTTGACAGTTGCCATGTTTTGTCCTGGTACTGTGACTATCACTGTCCAAAGACAAGCACCTAGTGGATGTATTTATGTATGTATGTATGTATGTATGTATGTATGGATGGATGGATGGATGGATGGATGGAAAGATGAATGGACGGACAAATGGATGCACGGATGATTTTTTTTGGAGCCATGAATGATCACATTTGGGGAAAAAAGGGCAGAACTATAGGAGACCAAGGGGTCAGAAGTGCACTAATGCTAAGCGCTATCTTTGTATATCAGTAAAATCTTGTTGGTGGAACCACATATACTCCTATATTTGTGGTTAAAAGTGTCTGTCAAGAACATTTTGTTTCATTAAATAAAACAAAAGTCTGACAGGTGAGCTGTCACACAGACCTGTTGATCAGGGGCTGCTATGACAACCATTAATGATTCTATTTGACTTGATATCCTAGAGGAAAAAAAATACAGAAAAACCATCAGATCACTTATTAGAGGTCCCAAAAAATTGGACGGACTCTGAATGAGCTCTGGAGGGAAAAAAAACCTTATAAAAAACTTTTCTTAATTAGATGTTCAGTGTAAATGACTAGAGTCAGGGCTGTATTCCAGCTTTATGATTTTTCTTTCTTACTCTTCGTCGTATCAAACTTAGATTGTTGGTTTTTGTCAAACTGTAATTCACATGAAATTTCACTTTATGACTAAGATTATCTGTCACCTACCCTCGAGAGTCAAACGTATTTTGCTTAATTTTGACAAAATAAAACAACAAATCACAATTGTTTTGGTAAATTCATACATTTAACATCACTAATTGTAACTAGCGTTCAATATGTGTTTATAATCTTTATTTGTATTTGGAAACAGTAACGGCGCTAAAGTAGTACTGCGTTCATTCATATAAGCTGTCAGCAAAATCCGTAATTTATTCTTGTGAAACTCCAGTAAGTAAAAGAGCAGAGTTTTGGTGGGTCACTTACTTGCTCACACCCATTGTTGTCAAGTTTCTTCTAACTTGATTTATAGTGGTCTAACATTTCACGATGTATTACAGCTAGAATTTATTAGTTTTGTGCACACAATTTGTTTTCCGGAGAGATATGGCGGACCTCTGAGAGAGACTGAAAAGTAAATTTTGTATTTGTTAGCTCAGCCGCAGAGCTATGAAACAGCGAGGAAGCCGTCAGTCCGTAGTCCTTGGAGCACAGAAACACATTGCTTAATGACGGCATTAGAACATCATTCTGAGGTGATACCAAAACCAACCACCTAATCGCAATTACATCATGTCTTCCCAGTGAGCGGGCCAACGTAGATGTCACAGCTTTGCGTAAGCAGTAAATTGGACCTGACCATCCTTATGGAAATGACTTTCTTTGTTATAGACTCCACATGATATCTGAACTGTTTTGGACTGCTTTATGATAATATTTCTCTTCATGGCTATAGACCCCTATTAACCTCGTAGGATGATTGTTTTAGTTTAATATGCCCACTGCGCAGTATTATTAAAAAATGTTTCCATGTGTTGAATAAACTGATTCAATCTCTTCATTTTGCAAAGTCATATGCTGTAATTCTGTTATGGTTTTTATATGTGCACACCTGCTCTTGATACTTTCTCCTTACGGTCTTTTGGGAGGTAATAACCACCATCGATTTTGTGAATTCATGGGACACATCCTGCATTTTTACAGTCCATTGAAAAGGTACTGAGAACCGGAGAAGCAGTAAATGAGTGTTTGACTATTACACAATGTCTGGTTTTATTATTACCCTCATATGTCAGTTCACACATTACTCCCCCATAACAAGTCAATACTCAATGCTCATTGTCTTGCACATCATTTACAGTAACTACTGATATGCATCAGATTTACTCGTCGAATATATTTTGCTTGAATTGCAGCCCATTTCTCTTTCCTTCTCAGTAATCAAGGGATTCACTCCAGTCTGTGCTCTTCAAGAAGCGCAAAGGACTGCCCTTCCCCTGTAGAATATTTGGGCTGATCAAGTATCTCCTCCATGGTTCTCCCCTCAAACTAAAGCTACATCTGGGAATATTTCTCTACAGTGACCAAGTGGTAATTTAAGACTTGGGACTGACTATCAGGGATGGTGACCTCTTGTGATTTGGGCTTACGCTGCAGCGTACACAAGGCCCCGCCAGCGGGGGGGGGGACATGGTTTTTACTGGCCCACCCGCAAGGAGAACGCAACTATTTCCTCTCCATAAATCAAAATGGACACGCTCTGTCTGGGGGCGTTCAATAGGAACGGAGCATGTTCATATTTTAGAATGAAAATGATCATTTTGTGCAGCAGTGAAGTGGATTTATGGAAATGTATATCATATATATATATATAGCCTAGTGCGTACTGTTACTATTAATTTTTTTCCCTTATTTATCATTTTCTATTTATATATTTAATATTACTGATAGTGATTATATTTAGATATTTAATGGACATCATTGCCCAAACATAGTTATGTTTCTATTAAACTGCAAGTTACTTTTCACACAATTTTTTTTTTTTTTTGTTCTGGTCTCACCAACTAACCTTTGCTTCTTTTCTGTTCTATCTGTAACCAAATATTTGTCTCCTGTGGATAATAACTGAACATAGACATTAGGGCTTCAAGCCAGAAACCAAAACAATGACCTGAAACATCACCTATAGTCCTGATTTATCACCTTGAGAACATTTTTAATTGAATAATATTGAAGGTTTGCTGTTTTCTGTCATTTTGAAAATATTCGCAACAATATTAAATGAATAAATAAGGCTTATCTTTTTTTATATCATTCATGATTTGATCAAAAAATACAAGTACATGTGTTCTCTTTTATTAAGATGTCTCCTACACTCCTGTCTTATCTGATCGAGTCATTGGAGGCTTTTTCCCATGTGAGCACATCAATGATCTTTAGTTTATTTACATTACAGATAAAAGATCTGTCCATACGTTTGATGATCAGAAACACACCTCAGCCTGTACAGAGCCTTTTACGCCTGGTCATTAATATTACTTCCAGTCCACAAACTTTCCTTTTGCGGTTTTCGTCTGTGCTTTGACATATCTAGATTCCTCCTCCCTACACACACACACGCACAGACAAAAAATAACAATCACCACCATTTTCCTTGTAATGAGATTCTCTGCAGGGACCGGGGGTTATGGAACACACATACAGACAAGTCATGACATGACTCACCCCACCAAACAGCGTCTACAAATATGTGCCTGATGTCAATGACACTATGTCTCGGATGCTAAAAGCATTCACATCCCTGAGAAAATATCAGGGAGTAATTACACATTTCCTTTGAGATATGAAAATTATTAAAATGTGTTTTAGACATCTTTGTGGTGATGTGTCACTGAAGGTCTTTTAGTAATTCAAAAGAGTAGAAAATGGAAAATTATTACAATATATATCGCCGTTATACAAACTCATGTCCGTCAGCCTCTCTTCGGTAACTGGCATGTACAAAATCAGTTCCTCGCCCCCTGTGTGTGTTGGTGGTTCATGAAAAAATGTCAGGCGATGGCAGCACATATTTCCAATATAAACCCACAGAAGGATGTCCTGGAACAATTCAGCCAAAGCATCTGGCTGAGACTCTGCAGAGCTGCTTGCATGGGTAATTGGTCGAGCAGCAGAGGAATGACCTTAAGTTTAGATTCAGGCAGTTAGGAGACCTTGGAGACAGCCTTCATCCCCAAGCTGTCCCTCACATGATTTTATTTCGAGAGTCTGCTTATACTTTGCCACCAGGGAGTGCACGTAGATGTTATAGCGCTTGTGTGATGACAGCACAAGGCCTTATATGATATAAGCTCTGTAATATTCCTTTTATTAATGAATTGTGAGTGGTTTCTAAATTGCAGTGAAAATCAGAATGTTTTATTTCCAGAGGTGTCAGAAGTATTCTCATTCATTACTCAGGTAGAAGCAGAGATGCTAGGGTTTAAAAAGACTTCTACAGAAGTTGAAGGATCAACTCAAGCTTTTTATTTAAGTAGAAGTGGTTTCTAAACTACTAAAATATAAAAATAAATGTAAGGAGAAAAAAAAAATTACATTCGGACCAAAGCTAGGGGCCTATAATGTACTACCCCACCTCTCCAAAAAAAAAAAAAAAAGTTTTTTAAAGGCCATAAGGACTATAACGTTACTTTAACCCTTTCACGTATGAATTATGAGAACCTTAGCCAAGTTTTTTCTTGAGTGTTTTTATTCCTCTTTAGGCATGGAAAAAACAAACAATGTGATCAAGTGTTATTCATGTAGTTACAAAAATATCCACTGATCTATACTATACATTTCATTTTTGAAGCAAAGAAACATATATTTAGAACACAATAGCAGAAAGTGATATGGAAACAATGAAATTAAAACAAATCTGATGTTTTCTTACATTTTAACATATTCTAATACTAGTTATTACTCACTTCATGGAGAGATTATGCAAAAAAAAACTTTATTGTTAAAAAAAATAATAATTACATACAATCTAACAATTAATTGATTTATAGTAAAACATGTTAGTGCAGATCAGGTTTAGCAAGAACAGCAAAGTTACAGTAGCTGTATGAATTTCAGTGTATGGAATGTGTGTGTGTTGGCTGATATGGGACTAAAACAGCTTTGGAAAAACTGTCCACTGTAGTGACCACTATGCATGAAAGGATTAAAACGTTAATGTTGAAAAAATTTGGGATGAAAAGCATTTTAGTCAAATGCAAATGTATTAAAAAAAAAACGTATATGTGTCCTATTGAGCATTAATATGTGTTATGTGGAGTGGAAGTTATAATAATAATAATAATAATAATAATAATAATAATGGTTATTTTTTATTTGAATGATGACAAGCTGAAATAAAAACAGGAGTAACGAGGCTATTTCTAAAATGTAAGGAGTAGAAAGTACAGATAATTGGGTGAAAATATAAGTAGAAGTAAAAAGTCAGCTGAAAAATTACACTTTAAAGTATAGATGACCAAAATTTCTACTTAAATAAGGTAATAAAGTATTTGTACTCCATTACTCTGTTTATTTCAAATCCTACAGGACGCACTCATCTCTTAAAAAAAAAAAAAAAAAAAAAAACATTTCAGTGCTTTTAACAAATTGAAAACAGTTTCCTCTGGATGACATTTAGTGCTCAGGGCCTGATAGATGCACAAAAGCAATTTCATGAGGGAAAACTGGCTCCTGCTCAGCAAAGAGCTTGATGGACGAGCAAATTTTACTTCCAACACCCTTCTTCTATTTGTCTCGCTCAATATACAACACCAGTGGTGGCTGTAAGTGCAGGGAGCTCCCCATTGATCAGTAGTGGAACAGGATCCAGATCCAGCCAGCTGGGGCTGTTAGCTGGGGAAGCCGTCCGTGTTCTTTGCAGTGAGGTAATACTTCAGACATCTGCAGCAGGTTCTAATTATGCCAGAACAACTCAGTGTCTGGCTGCGTACGGCCAGAGGAATAGCCAACACAAGCCATTCAAGTCTTGTGTGCTCTTAAGGCATAAAGGCCAAGGGGATGCCCTCGTACCACCCAGCTTCGTCATCAACTACGTGTGAAATTCAGGAGCAAAAGCCGCCCTATCCTATGACATGTTCAAAAGAGATAAAACTATTTGGTTTTTTTCCTATTCTTCTACGAACGGAAAGCTTCGAAATATGGAATTTATTTCCCTTTTCAACATTGTTTTGATTAAAAATACAAGAGGGTTTCTTTGAGACCCGTGAACTCTCTGCCAGTGCCACAACACAAGGTGGTGCTACTGTATCTTCCTGTTCTGTTGCTGTGCAGTAGAAAACCCCACATCAGCCAAACAGGCAAACAGGGTAAAGGCCATGTGTTTAAGGTCAGGACTGTTTTATGATCTAAGTAACTACAGTGGTTTCCTGTTTGAAGAAAATTATTACGACTATCACCCTTAACTGAGACTATACCTGAGGGTAAAGCAGTGTAATACCTAGTTACAGCGACATTGTTTCTCAAGTTAATTCTTTTGGGGCGGGGGGGGGGTTTGCATCTTTACCCACTTCAATGGTGTCCTTGGCATGGAAACACTTCTTTTTTCATAATTAAACTGTAATTTCCCTCCATGAACAACGCCTGGTTTTAAAATAAGATAAGTAATAAGAGCAGAACTACACTTTGCAGTGAAACCGATGATTTGAGCAAGTTGTAAACTGAAAGTTGACAGTGATTAGCACAAAACATTTGCTGCTATGGTAACCAATCAGACACCGGAGATGTACATGGTAATTATTCTATGTTCAATCTGTTTTAATTGGTCTGTGTGAAGGACTATAATTCTGCCATCTTTCAGAAAACTTTGGTTTAGTTCACATTTCTAGACTTTTTTCTAATGTATTTGAGCTTGTGGCCACATTCTCACAAGAGTACAACATGTGCCCACAACACTTCCACATGCACATACTCGCTGCAGCTCAAACAGTAGCTGCAAATGCAACCTTGAGTTTTGATTACACCCAGCAAAGTGGCTGACTAACCTCAAATCTCATCATTACTGGTGCTACAGGAGACGAGAGAACCCCCTCTGTAGTCCCACCACAGAAATAGAGTGGTGACAGTTTAATGGTCTTCCAGCTCAGAGCGCCACACCCTCACCACTCCATATAAAAGACCCCTCTCCCACCTCAGAGTGTGACGTCAGGTGCTTGAACCTGTTCTGCAAAGCTTTCTGGAATTGTTAATCTACAGGGGGGTGAAATTTCCAAAAGTGATGACATTAGTGTGCATGACTACAAATGGAAATTTTACAGCCTTCAATCAATTTCAAGGCCCCTTACGTTAACGTTCATGTCTCATTTGTTTATGCTAATCAGCTACAACTGGATTTCTGTTTTTAAGACAATAATGATGTGCAATGTGATATGTCTAAATGATTAAAAGCTGGAAGGACGTACACTTTTTTTTTATCATGCTTTGGGAATTCTTTGCGATGAAAGTTCATTCAACTGAAGTGAATTCACTACGCCTGCCTCTGTCCCCT
Organism: Maxillicosta whitleyi; assembly: GCA_029822895.1. Classification (NCBI taxonomy): domain Eukaryota; kingdom Metazoa; phylum Chordata; class Actinopteri; order Perciformes; family Neosebastidae; genus Maxillicosta; species Maxillicosta whitleyi. The sequence continues at coordinate 6,243,266 of JAPSES010000030.1, read as the reverse complement.
TCATCCACTCTGAATATTCATTAATTTTTCCCTTCAAGGCTTTTCCAAATAATATGACCACTTTTTCCTGTGCACTCAGGGAGCTATGCATATGGAGACATACAACCCTCAGACTTTCTGTCTCTCAAAGACCCTCATTCCACAGTGTGTGGACCTGGTTGATACAACTGTTGAAGTTTTGCTGGAGCCTCTGCAGCCTCTGTGGGCTGACAGTCTTTTGTGTTGAGACACTCCAGATGTGATCCCACACTTTGAGCTGTCCTAATGACCAGCAGTATCACCAGAGCCATGAGTGAAAAACACTAATGTGACAGAGACGGAAGAAACATCATTAATAAAGATAATGAAGCAGATGGGTGCTCTAATGGGTGGCTGGAGTACACACTGTGAAGTCAGTCAGAGGTAAAGGCATAAGCTCAAACCAGATCCATGTTTTGGACTTGGAATAAACATATTACATCCTACTATGCAAATAATAAGACGGTGTGTTTTGGTGCTTTGGAAGACACATGTGAGCCTCACTGATATAACAAAATGATGCAATTTCTGCTACTAATAAAAAATGCTCCTGCTGTTTATGTTTAGGTGTCAACCCGAATAAGAAGGATTTTCTTAAATGAGAATTGATTCTATCAGTGGAAACAAGTGCCAAAGGGTGGATTATCTTGAAAGCCAAATTTAGTGGGTGGGGCTCAAAACCTGAGCTTCTGTGTGAAAGTTAACAGGCCGCTGTAACAACTTGAACAAGAGAGATAAATCTTTTGTGCAAAGTTCTGCTCAAACATTTCACATAGTCTAGTGCATTCATTTGATTGAAGTTGTAACCACATTACCGCCTTATTTCATCTGTTTACTCACTTTTTTACAACTATATCAACATATGTTGTGGCATGTGTTCCATGTTAAGTGGCAGATTACACATGTGTATGTAAATATGTATGTAAATGTTTTTAGATAATCACAGTATAATACAAATTTAGGCTCAGGTGTGGTATCCAATCCATTACCACGTTATAAATTCAATGTTGAGATCATCAAAACTTTACTTTGCCATGGTGGATGTTGTTTATTACCTGCCTTTGCTATTCCACATATTTGTGCATAGGTATGGTAAAGGTCCAAGTAATGTAAAGTTTCATATTTTTTCTGAAAAACTCAACATTTCTTGCAGGTGGATTACATACCTCCCACCTGACGTTTACAAAAACACTAAGCTTTGATTTATCTGTATTATTCAGACTTAATTCATATCTCTAATTTTCTTCTTTAAAACATTTGTGCATTATTGTAAGCATAAGATGACGGAGTTTCAAAGTGCAATGAAGTTGGATGATCAGTTGAACAGTATCTATCATTGTCGTTACACATCTCATATCTTGTTCATTATCCTACACTATGTAATAGAAAACTAAGGGAAAACAAAGATATAAACAAAGATACATGGGTTAATTAGTTTACTGGTTTTGCTGATACATTACACTGCTGTTGTGTGTCTGCAGGCAATGTTATATATCCTGGCTTCAGTCTAATTCTGAATGCCATATTCATTTACACTACTATAATAAAAAGAGAATGATGATGTAATCCAGAGAATAAAAATACAGTAAAATATTGAAACACAAATCTGAAATGAAATAGGTTTGCACAGGAGCCCTCCCAGCACTTTGTATATTTGGAGCCATACAACATGCCTCCACATTTTTAGCTCTGAGGCCGGGAGATAGAGCTCTCTGAGAAGGGAAACAGTGTGTTGATACGCCCAGAGGCAGTGGAAAAAAAAGCCTGTGTGAACTGTCAGCACCAGATAGACACAAGAGCAGCTAATCTGCTCCCAGGCCACCATTCACTACCATGTGCCACTTGCACTCTCGCTGACCGATTTCCTTCATATGCATAGAGAAGGAGGTGGAGAGGGTCTGGGTGTACCCGCAGCTGGAAATCCTGAGTATAGATATACATGCATAAGGGGAAGGTTACAAAACATCAGATGCAATTGAATTCGGGGAAGCACACTTCCTGACAAGGGACCTCCATTTGGAAAACCACCCTGAATGCAAACTTGGTACAGATTGCCTACAGGTTATAGACACAATGACATGAGAAGTACAAGTGTATTATCTCATTCTGTACACTTATGGAAGTGTTGACATGTAGCATGTGTTGTAATTAAATATAGCATTTTCCAGACAATGGAAAATAGATCATTTAATCAGGCAGTCCCGGCTGAATGAAAAGACCAAATAAAGGATTGTTTGCATAGTGACTAAGATCTGGAGATGGATTGAAGATGAATCGTTACAAAAGGAGACCAAACCCCATGATATCATGGACGTCATATCATGTAAATCTCCTCTATGAAATTTACTTTACGATTCATTAGTTCTGAACAGTACCTGTCTTGTCATTTAGACCATGAATCGTTTGAGCACTGCTGAGTGACAGACAATAAATAATTCACTTTAACAGAAATGGGAGTTACTATGATGGGAAACAGCAGAATAATAATAATCATCATCATCACTTTATGTTTATGTTTTACCATTTCCTTACACCACATCATCCTCCACTACAGCAGTTGTAACAGTACAGGAAGGAAAGTATCGCTTTAGAGTGAGTGTTTAGAGTTGTGGTGTGATCATTCTACTCTACTGAGTTAAGAGAATATTGTACTTTAGTTCTAGTTGTACTAGTGCTAGAAGCTTTTTAGATTTCTAACCAAACAGTTCCTGGTGTTGCACAGTATGCAAGCTGTAGAGGAGGATTACAGGTATTTGTAAAAGTCAGCAGCAAGCATGATGATTTTTGGGATAAATAAATATCATTATGGATGTAGGCAACCATTTATAACCTTGAAATGGAGGCAACAAACACAACACAGATTCCAACACAAACTTCACATAAACACACCAGTCTGTGAAAAATCTTTAAAAAATATACCAAAAAAACCCTGAAAAACATCCATAAAACAGAACAAAGGAGAAGAAGAAGGTATCCATTCTTTGGCTATAAACAGCTCAAACAAAAATAATCAAAATACAATTATTCTTGTTCTTCTGGTGAAAATGCAACAATGAAAACATAATTATGAGTCAGTCCTTTCATTTCTGCAACCAGATCCCCTTAAATCTTAAACCTGAACCCGTAACGGACTCCACCTGCTGCTTCCGTGTCCTTTACCTAAACAGGTGCTGCTGGAGCACAAGGCCAGACTTTCTGTGGCTGACACAGTGACCCCATGGCTTCTGCTGCCCACAAGGCGGTCCAGGAGCTGGTCTGCAGACAGATCAAAGTGGGAATCATGCCCCACCAACAGAGATAAATACACACTTCCTCTCTTCCCTTTCACACCGGTTTTTCCCACACTCGTCGAACCCCCGCGCTGTAGCATGGCCAGCTCAGAGGAAATGACAGACCACATCAAGAGGCTCGCTGCTGCTTTGACAGGAGGGCTCGCGCCAGCCTTTGGGAGGAAGGGAGACGCTCCCATTCTCATTAGGCACTTGTGACTTTAGCAAATGTTGTGAGTGGCAGCACTATGTCCAAATGTAGTGCTTTCCCACTCCATAGGTATTGTACATGACCTACATATATTCACACCCAACACATGGAAACCCATTTTAACCTGTGTCCATTTTGTCAGTAACTTAATACTTTTATAACAGAAGCTTGGTCATGAACTGCTTGGATTCGTTTTATGTTTTACATCCTATTAGTGCTGTATAAATTATCCACAGTAGCCAGTGTTGGAAAAAGTATCCAGATCCATTACTTAAGGAAAAAGCTCTGAAAATACAACAGTGGAAGTTCTGCATTCAGAACTTCATATAAAGTATGGAAATTAAAGGGAGTCGTGTAATCCTTATCATTGTTTTACTGTTATAGAATAGAACAAAACAGAACGGAACAGAATAGAATAGAATAGAACAGAACAGAATAGAATAGAATAGAACAGAATATAATAGAATACAATAGAATAGAACAGAGTAGAACAGAACAGAACAGAACAGAATAGAATAGAATAGAATAGAATAGAATAGAATAGGATTTATTGTCATTACAGCAGTTGTGCGACGGAATTGCAGGTGATCTCTGCTAGCAACAATGCACTTACATCTAAGTAGCAACACAATAAAATACACATATCTCTTAAAAAGTATAAAATATAAAAAGTGATATATGCACAAATCGAGATATAGTGTATGAAAGGCTAAGATTTTGAAAAATGGAAGTAGTATAAAATGTGCAAATGTAGTAGTAGTAGTAGTAGTAGTAGTAGTGTAAAAAGTGCAAATACAATAATGTAGTGTGTAAGAAAACACACACCAGTGTAAGTGGTGTAAACAGTGCAGTGTATCAGTATTGGCAATGCAAATGTAACAAATGTACATGTGAAATATATATGTACCTGGTAAGCAGGGTAAACATACATGTGCTAGACATGAGGTACATGTTCAGAGGTCAATTATTGCACATTATATACATGATATTTTTTAAATTAATAGAAATGCTTATAGCTTGGAATTGTTAATAAAGAATAATAAAGAAAAAAAATACAAAGAGTATAAAGAAAAACTCTCCATGAAAAGGCTTGTTTACATGTATTAGTAAAAAAACAAACAAAAAAAACAAAAAACAAACATCCAATCTTAATGGAGAAATGTAAATGTTACAGTGTTGTTTTATCCAGAAACAAGACCTCCTGTTTACCTCATGGGTCCATAGTCTGGAATGACAAACATCTTGAAGCATATTGATATATCAGAGGTCGAAGCCTATAAACACTAAATCAACACGACCAATGATCTGTGTTTCTCTGGTTAAGAAGATCATGATAAATTGTAATTTGAAAAGAAAAAAAAAATCAACCTGTCAGACAAAAGTTGCAGAAAAAGTAAAAGTAGTATAAAAGCGCTAGTATAAAAATTTATTTTCCTATTGGGCCACATGATAAAAGTATCAATACCGGATCAATACACTTAATAGCTTTGCTCAATCTCCTTATACTTTATTATAATATAAAAACATTAATGCAAATCAATGATATAACTATTTAATAAATACTCACAAAAAAAAACATTAGAAAATGTGCAAAACCAGCCCCACATTAACTTTACATGAAAAACTATGAATGTATCAATATTCAGTGAAGAAATATGTAGATGTCTTATGCCACAGGTTTTTTAAACGATTCTCTATTAGTTATTATTGACGCTGTTGTAGTACTAACAAATATCCACCAGATGGCAGTGGAAGTCCTGTTTTCTCATATTGATGTTCTGCATGTGACGTCACGTCTCCGCATGCCTAAATGCTGTATGGCGGAAGTAAAGTATTTATGGACCGGCATCTGTGGTAACCCATCCAATAACCCTTCCAGTAACACGTACACACAGAGATTTCGCAAACATGGTGAGCGCCTGTTGTGCCGTGGGTTGCGCAAATAGACGGCGCTACAAGCCAGGCGTGACATTTTACCGGATTCCTAAAAATAAAGAGAAAAGGTTGAGGTGGATCGAAGCAATCAACCACAAAGACTGGCATCCGTCCATCTATTCGCGGCTACGCAGTGAGCATTTTCTACACCGTAAGTTGCTATTAACACCTTCTTTAGGCTCACCTTGGTTCACGGTGTCATTTATAAACGCTAGATCATGCCAGAACATTGGGAGTAAGGCTAACATAACAACTTTCCATCAATAGGGTTGAAGTTACCATATTGTAGCATTTAGCAGCTAATGTTTTGCTAATGTTAGCAGCTATGTTTACACGTGTGACTATGTGTCTTCAAATGTGTGACCTGAACTGTGGTGCTTGGCGGAGGTTTGAGGTATAGTTAGTTACCAATGTTATCAATATTATCAATCAGTGGTGTAAAAACTGTTTCAATTCAGGATCCACATACAGATAAATTAGCTATATCTCAAGTGGATCAGAACCAGTAAAATAATATTAGAATAACCTATAGGCCTACATACTGAAAAGCACTTGTTTTAGTGTTAAAATAAATAAATAAAAAATAAATTAAATTACATGAAAATGTTTACATTTTTACAAACTAGTCTTTTACAAAAAATGTGAATAACCTGAACAAATATAAACATTACATTTTTGAAGAGGAGTCAGTGCATTTAAATCAATATTCTGCCTGTTATTAAATGTTTTGTGTAATTGTAAAGTTCTAATGTTACATTTTACATTACATTACATTTAGCAGACACTTTTATCCAAAGTGACTAATGTACATGTGTAAATGATAAACTGATAAACTGAGGCAGGATATTAGTAAATTGCTCTTGTTTTTCTTAAGACATTTTAAGTTGTTCATATTATTCAGATTTTTAAGGGAATGCTGTAGGTGTTAACATTATTGTAACATAATTTTCACTGTTAGTATTTTACTGGTCCCGCCCACTGGAGATCATATTGGGGTGAATATGGCTCCTGAACTAAAATGAGTTTGACACCCCTGCCTTATGCTAAGTATGGAAAGAATGTGAGAAAAAAAAGTGTTAATTTAGGATAACCTTCAAAATAAAAGCAGTGGTGTTGTGTTGGTTGCATCTATATAGTCAGCCAAAATAATGTACACACACACATCAGGAAAAGGAAAACTTACATTAATATTTCAAAACCAAATTTACTCATATTGAATTACAAGATTAATATAAGTTACTTTTTGTCTCTACAGTTACCAGAGGCTGACTGTTATTTGTATAGACTTTTATTTTGCCAGTGACCTCATGTGGGCTATTAAGGGTCAGCTATCAGGCTGCTTGTGGCCTGTGGACCATATAATACCCAGATCTGATTTAGACTGACCAGTTAACCTATTAAAGGTACATGTCTGTGGATAATGGGAGGAAGCCACAGGACTGGACAACCAAGTATAGAACAATATACTGTATATACTCATCCAATAATACCCTTCACAATCACCACTTCCAGGTGGAGGGTTTACCTGCAGGGACTCACTGCCTATAATTTCCTTTTATCTCCTGTTTTGTTATGTTTTGGAGGTTTCAGGTTGTCAGCTGAGGAGCAAAGACCTCCACAATGAAACCAATGTAGAAGCATTTTCAAGTTATAATACCACTGATTGAATTTTGGATGTTGGCCTCCATATTTATTTATTTAGTTCATTCTAGTCTCATTTGCTATACAGGTAGTCCTCAGGTTACCCGACTTAGGTTATTTCGACTTTATGATACCGGAGTCTCCTCCTCCATTAGCCTACTGTACATACGTACTGTATACTGTATGTACATGAAGTACATCTTATTTTTTACTTTATTTTATTAATATGAAGTATAATACATGTATTTGGATAGTTATTTAGAGATTTAGGGGGTATTTAGGGGTACTAAAGGGTTACTTATGCGGAAATTCGGGTTATGTCGACAGTGTAGGAACGGAACTGATTCATAACCCGAGGACTACCAGTGTTTAGAACCTCTCATAAATGTCATAGCCTCTATTCTGATCTCCATTTTCCTTAGATATGCTAATCTCTGCTTCCAAAAAAGTCATCACAATGATTGCCAAATCAAAAACTGCAAGCTTTAGAATAAAGATCCAGAACTAATGGGTAATGCCACACTTCCTGTGTCCACCAATTACTTACGGTTTATAGTGTTGACTTCTAAGTTTTCACCTCCAACAATTGTGTGCAGCGGCAGATAAAATTAAAAAATAAGGTGACACTTTTTCATTGTGCTTTTCAGATTCAAATTGCGTTCATAGGGTTGTGTAGTTCTGTCTGAGAAAACACAAAACAAAAAAGACTAGATGTATCAGTGGATATGCAGTGGATAGCTCTGTCATCTCACAGTAACAAGGTCAGGGGTTCGATTCCAACACAAGCCGATGGAGGAGGAACTTTCTGTGTGGAGTTTGAATGGATTTTCTCTGGGTACTCTGGCTCCTCCCACAGTCCAAAGACGCACTCATAAGTTAATTGGTTAATATATATCTATCTTTGTATGCCAGCCCTGCCATGAACCAGCGATACATCCAGGGTGTACCCCCCTTTGCCCATAGGTACCTGGGATAAAGTGGTTCAGAATATGAATGAATATCACACACACAATAACCTGTTAATTCTTATGTTTGTTAGTGTCTCAAAACATAACCGTGTGGAAGAAATCTAAAAATGTTTAATTTATTTTTCAGGTTTCTTTCATGACCGCTGCTCTTCCTGCCTTGTTCATTCAGTGGAAAGAAGTTGTGTACCCAGAAATTTAGTACAGAACGTGAGTAAAAAGAACACTTTTCATTCTACTACTGACCGCAGAAACTAAACAGACAACAGTTGATATGCAGTTCATGCTGCATGATACTTTTCTGCTTTTGTTTTCTTTTTTCTTCTTGTTGCACCTTTAAATCTGTGTTTGCAACTTTATTAGATTTGTAGAACACAACCACAAACTTAACATTCTTTAATCAGTGTAACCTCTTAATGCCCTGACACACTTTAAATCATTTATTGACTTAACCCTGTCACTGCATTGACTGATGTTCTTCCCACTAAGCAGCATATCACAGAGAACCACCCTCCTAATAGCGTAGTTTTACTGCGTATTAAGCTGCTGGCTGTTTCTAGGCATTACAATGTAGCACACCAGAGGGCATTTAAATAGCATGTAAATCCTCCATGCCTGATCTCATCTGAGCCTTATAGACTCAACGGGCCTCGCTGGAAATATGAATCTTGGCAAACTGGCGCTAAACAAAAACCTCTGGGAGATGAATAACAACATATTTCCTTGTTCCAAGGTCTCCACTCTGTTTATGATCTGTCCCATCCTAACTTACTCAAACTGTCCATCACGTATTTCTGCGCTGTGGACATGTAGTAGCCGAGAAACAAGTTGTTTTTCTGGGTTTGGCCTTGGTACTTACCTGTTTCCTCAATCTGTGTCTTTCAACAAAAGACCCTCTCATTTTTAGCAGGCCATCGAGTAAATCAACTGCCCTTCTGGCCAATGTTTCAGTACCATGATCCTTCTGAGACATGTACATGTCATGGCAAAATATGGCAGCTGCAAGGAAAAACCTCTCCTCAAGTCATGAATTATGTTTGGGCATTCCCTGAACAGCGGCTGTTTATATTTTCTTGGGGGGATATGCAAGGCCACCCAAAACAAAATTGTGTAATGTTATATTATTCCACTGCTTACTACAAACAGGAGAAAATGCCAGATCCTTCTAATAGGGCTGCACCACTTTTCCAGTTCTCTGCTCTATTTTATGCTTCTCCTCAGGAAATCCACCCATGCTCATAAGTTTCTCCACCTGTTTGGAAATATCTTTGAATCGTTTCTAGTCCCTGTGAAGGATCATAAGCAAGGCCCATAATGAGCAAATAAAGTTTGGCAATGCTTTGCACCCAAAATTGGAGAGAATGAATCATTCTGCAGATTCATCTTCTGCAACACCTAATATTGTTTGTGATTCATATAGACATGTCAAAAGGAACCAGTGGGAGAATGGGAGAACTGAGCCTAAATGTCCCATAACTGAGTCCAGCTCTATTAAACCTGGGAGAACATTCAGATGTGTAGAGCAAGAAATACACTGCTCATGGCTGAACTTCCTGTATCTAAGACTGTGTTCCGTAATGCCAATTGCTAAATGTTTATTTCAAAATGTCTGCTCAGTAGTTTGAAACCATCCCTAGAATCAAAAACAACACAATAAAATGTTTTAGGCATGGAAATCCCAACTGTGATTCATTTTAAGTAATTAAAGTTGAGTGAAAACCTGACTGGACAGTGCACTGAAAATGTTAAATCTTTCAGGGGAAATCCAAAATAACTCACATGTTTTCAAACAATTTGCAAAGAAGGTTTTGGTGAACTTTATGGAAACTTTTAAGAACAGATGCTCATTCTCATCAATAAATATTATAATCCCAAACCTGTTTTGATCATATAAAACCCGCCTGAAGATGTCTGACTTTTACAAATATCTATGGAACATTTTTAAGTCTTAAATGCAACAATTTTTTTTGACCCCAGTAAGTTTAGTTTGGGTCAAAACCACTGGTCATCAGATCTGGTAACTTCTCACATGTTTCATGTTCTGCGGCTTCTCTCACATGCAGATAAGACAAGCTAAGATAATTCAGGAATCAAACCTGTGCACTGCAGTCAAAACATCACAGATGTGAGCAAAGACACTTCAGAACAATCACATTGGCGTGTGATTCAGTGTCACATGGTTTTCTTAGATCAAATAAATATTCAACCCATTTTTCATAAGTCACAGGTCTTCTGAACGTTGTGACATCATAGTTGAATTTTTCAGACACACAGTTCAGGGAAAAATTTACTTCAGTTGAAGTCTGTCTCTGTTTCTGCAATGATATCAATCAACATAAAGATGATCTATAGAAGGTTCAAACCAACTGGAAAATAATGTGGATCTTTAGGAAAAAATGATTATCAATAAAAATGCACTATTAATGTATTTGTATATTTAGATCCCATTAATCTACATTCAACCATCCACATGATGTTCTAAACTCTGATGATGATTAGACGATCCTGTATGTATGTATGTATATTTGTGTATATGTATGTATGCATGTATGTTTGTGTGTAAGTATGTACAGATGTATGTATGTGTGTGTGTGTGTGTGTGTGTATGTGTTTGTACAAACTCACACAATAAAAATCAGGCTGATTTGGTCCAAACTGTGAATGCTACATTGTTCAAATACACCATAAACACCAGTAAAAATGTAATCTGCCAGAAGTAGTGGCTTGTAAGATTAAATATAAATTGCTCCTTTTTTTAGATCCTATATGAAACATGGTAAGCTATGTGACATACTGAACTTTATTTAATAAAACATAAAATAATATATGTATATATAATGATATTATTATAGTTTTTGGAATCCCTCAGACACAGTGTATGCTCACTGTTCACACCACAGACACCCATAGGGTGAAATATAACGCTACTTCTTATCACAAAATATCAAAACCCAACCTCTGCTGTGACAGCCAGTGTCAAGGGAATGTCAGAGAAAAAAAAAGCCACTGCTTTTTAGCAATGTGTTTGTTTGTTTTCTTTTCGTTCCTTTGAGGCTCTTTTAAAGCCTGGCATGAGATGATTCCGCCTGGCAGCCCCCCCTCCTCCTCTCTACCACACACCTTCCCTCTTGCCATCCGTAATTACCACACTGTTCGAGTCCTAGCCTGTCCAAAAGCCACTGCAGGTCTGATTTTTTTGGCTTGGCTCCTCTCTGACATGCCTGGGAAGGGCAAGGAAAGGAAATGGGTGGACCAGCCGCTCTCCGTTCCCCCAGAGTAGGCCTGGGAGAAGCCAGCCCAGTGTTTTTCGACTCGGTTGAGCTTGTAAGGGAGCACAGCCCATCTGGTTCTAATAAATCCTCCATGCGGCTTCGCAACTGGAATTGCCTGACCTGTTTGGGGACGTGATCAGTGATACAGTCATTTTGCAAAACAACAGGGAAGAACTTGAGAGCAGTTGTGAACGTCATCAGCCTTGCGGTGCCCAAACATTTCTGTACTCTAAAGAGAACAAAGCACACGCTAAGCAGACCTCCCCAAAATCCTGCAGGGCTAGGTGATGGATGTGTGGTATAATGGCGACCATATAGTACATGTGCATTCTTGCCAGTGGTGGGCAGTACATATAACTGTTGCATGACTTTGGTTATTTCAACACTGGCAAAGGGGTCATGGTCAGACCAACACTAATTATTATAATGAGGATCCAAAGTGCTCAATTAGCCAATTTGTAATTCATTTATAAGTAAGGGGTCAAGGACATTTTATTGGTGTGACACCTGGAAAAAGTGCAAAGTGCTCACACTCTCCAATCATGGAAGCATATACTCCTATATTTTCCTTTTTATCCTACATTGTATGTTATATGTCACATTTAGTTGCATAAGGTCAGGCTGTTTTTTTTAGTGGTATCACATTTTCTGCTGCTCCATCAGAACAGTAAATCTATTTTGCAGTGTGAATGAATGGTAGTATGGGCTCACCAAAACAACACACTACGCTGTCTATAGCTTGCCAGATCATTAGGTCATGCAGTGCTATGTTGGTAATGTCTGCCTCCCGATCCCAGGCATATATTTATGACCTGTTGGCTGTAAGAGTCCTGCTGACTCGCGCTTATGAGGTCAAAGCCATCAAAGTGACCTCACCATGAGAGACAACACAACATCTGTCCTCATCTTTCACACCTTCAGTGGCTGGGTTTCCTTAGACCTCCCTGCCTCTCCCTACACTCACTTCCCTCTAATTAGAAACAGTTTGATTTAGTACTCAGTAGATAAAAAAACAGGAGTCTAGCCTATTAAGACTTAACAGGGAAAATTTTACGGCAGCATGTTTTACAGTTCAGTGTAAAATAACACTCTGCATTTAGAAACAGAATCAGAAATGACTTAATTTAACATCCACCAGGGTTAAAACTGAAACCCACAGAGAAATAGAATTCTGTTAACTGAATTAACAAACAAAAAAAACAGAAAAAAAACTCTATTTAAGAACACCAAACGTAATTTAATTAAGTAAACTGTTTTACTTCTAATTTAAAAAATAATTAAAAATATGCTGTTTGATAAAAATGTTTTGTACAGATTTATAAACAAGGGTAAATAATAATAAATGCCATCCAACTTATTTGCGAACTAAAACAGCTTTTTAAAATGACTTAAAACATATGGTATTTAATACAATTTTTTTTGCATCAATTGTGCCAATTTTAACATTTAAACTGGATGAAATGGTCTGATGGTTTTGTAAATAATATTTTATGCTATTCTTGTACAAATCAAATCTTTTCATATAATACTTGAATATTTTAAAGTAACCCTGAGATTAACTAAAAAAAATAACCTAAAATTACATTTTTTTTTCCCAAATAAAAATCATGCACCAATGAAATTAAATCAAAAACCTTAAATACTAAATGGAAGTCAAAGTAACTAACTAAAACATACTGTTTACTTTATCATTTAAATGGTAAAGTCCATTCTGCTCACATTTCACCGCCAAAAGCTTGAGTGGAATGTTGGATTCGTCTGTGCTTATTTTACATTTAGAAGCACAACTACCGTAATAACAGTAGTCATCGCTGTCTGCACATTTGTAAAAAAGTGCAATGACATCTCAAGAGAAAGGCATGTGATTTAAGCGTCAATCAGTTGTATATTAATAATATTAGCAACAATAATGATACAATATCCCACAGGTATTATCCTTTAATTCAAATGGGTAATAATAGGATTTCAGTGCGGGTTTAGGGCAGGAGACCACACATGGGGTAAGCTTGTATTGTACATGCTTAATCTGATTAAAACTCGAAATGTGATTATGAAAAAGAGTGACACAGACTTCACAGGAATGTTGACATCCACCGGGTTTGTACTTACAGTCCCCACTGATAGGGCAGGGCTATTAATGTTACTATAATTCTCCTCACTGCAGCTTTAAGAGACATATTTCTGTGGATTTACACCCCAATATGGGCTGACAGAGAGGTAGTGGAACTGCTGGTATGGATTTGCACATCTGGTACTGGATCATTTGGGTTCAGTAAAGTGAAATCGGACTTTCGTTTGAAGGCCAGGGAGTCCACCTAGTATATGATTCATCTGAGTCTGATGAGGGCGCTCTATTGTTATTGCTGATTTTGGGGGTGATTCATACTTGGTTATTGTTTCACTAATTAACGTGACAAAGGCCTGTCCTGGCAACTTTATGGAAGGGAAGACGCAGCTATTACCTCACTTGGAGAAGTAAAGTCACGCAGCCTGTTGTCAGACGCTCTCTGATCAGTGACTTTAAATTAAATAAGAAACTCAGCCTTCTTCCAGGTGGTTGAACCAAACGGCTCGACGGTGACAGCTATGACCGTATCACCGTGATTAATTAGAAACAGCCACCACCAGAGCTGCTCCCCATATTTTCCATGCATTTTTCTGTGAAGCTTGAGTCTGTGATATTGGCCACCCCTTGACTTTTAAAGGAGACACCCATCAGCATCGACTAGACAGGCAATGAACCAAGTCTCTCATTCCATTCCGTCTTATCTGTTCATTGTACTTATCTACGCACTGAGCTCTTTCTTGTGGCCCTTTTGTTTTATTTCGACCATTGCACTCTTGGCCTTTGCAGAATACCTTGGGAGAAAATGCATGCCTCTTTCCTCTCTCTCCATGTCTTGGAGCTGCACTATAATAAATTGTCTTAGCGCAGTGGTAATAACAGAAACATCTGAAGGCCACATGGGATGCAACAGACCCCTCTTTTTTCCTTTTAGTCAAAGAAATTAGAATTCATTTTTGCCACAGGATATCACAATATATTTGGGGGGGGGGGGGCAGCTTGTTTCACTGTAGTGCAACTGTGTTTTTTCCCCCCCATTCTTCCAGGAATGAAACCTTTATCTGGAGAAAGCAACATGAAAAGTATAACACCTGGTATGTATCAGTAAATTGAAGGGAGGAAAGGGAAAGCCATATGTCCACCTTCAGTCTTCAAAGCAGCTAGAATGTGTATCTAAGTGCATTTGAAGATTGAAACAATCCAAAAAGGAAATTTATCACTGAGCTGAAATTTCTGGGCTCTTAAGGATTTAGTTTCATAAACATTGCATGCTGGATGTTTTTTCAGTTATGCCATTTGAGCTCAGGCATATGCAATGTCAGGATATTTTCTGTGTATTTGCCAGGGCCCATTATGTCTGTCTGAAATAGTTTTGATAATGCAATATAGATATTTTCTGTCTTTGCACACTTTTAAAGATACCAACACACCCTCCAAACTTGTAGACCATAAAATTATCTTAGTTACACAATGTCATACTGCTGCTTTGTCATGAGCCTGTTGTGTGTGTGTGTGTGTGTGTGTGTGTGTGTGTTTTGTTGTTTTTTTAACAATATCCTCAACTTCAACATCCCAACAACATGCATGATACCCGATGATACCCCGTCACCTAAATTTCATAGATCTAGAAACATTCACGTTATAGGTCAGGGGACACTGTTAACGGGACAAAAACCTCAATGGGAGGCAGTTGACATGACTATGGAAGCCCACCAGAGTTTGTAAATTTACACACAGGATCCAGTTTGTGTCTTGTTTTGTGCTGGGTTTCTTTTTTAATTTGATCTCTTGGTATTTGTAATCGTAGTCTTATTCCCTTTTTCTAACCTTAAAGGGATAGTTGTGTATTTTTGATATGAATCTGTATTCCATCCCCATCATCAGTGTAGTATATCCACACTGACTTACCCCCGACAGTGTCCTGTGAGCCCAGTTCTGGTCTGGTTCTGGTCAAAACGAAAGTAGTCCTGCAAGTTTTACAGGGTCACTAAAATACAACATTTTTCTTCTAAAAACAGCATGTGTTCAAAACAGTGATTTATTTGAATCACAAACCAATGTCCACAAAAAGTCATACCTCATAATCACTTAGCCCTACTTTCTCTTTCTTCGTATCCCTCCGCGCTGCCGTAAGATGACAGCTAGTCTACCTGCTGAAAAAAGTTGTTGACTAGTTCGCAGCAGTCAGCAGCATGACAGCGCACTGATAGGAAATGAGAGAAAGTAGGACCAAGTGATTACGAGGTGTGACTT
>JAPSES010000030.1:6196955-6217626 GCA_029822895.1 Maxillicosta whitleyi | reverse complement strand
GGAACTGGAAGTACACGGAGGAGAACGCGCTGTCATGTGGAGTTATGACTCAATTATGACCTTCCTTTTCATCTAAATCTTGTATGAAAAATTGCACACACACTATTGACACAAATATTTTCTGGTCATAATTTATTTTTCCAAAATAAAATGACTTTACATTAAAACGAGGTCAGTATAAAGACTTTTGCCCCTCAGTTTTAGAATTTCCGATTGTCATGAATCAAACATGTCGCCCGTCACTGCAGAGGGGAGGAAACTAGAAGCCAGTGTTTTGATGTGGGATGACTATAAAATGCCTTCCACCCATCACTTCCGCTGAATGTGTGGGTTCCGCGACACATCTGTAATCACTTTACTCATACATTGTACAAAGTATCCAAAAATGACTATGCCTGCCACAATTTCCCTTCACTTCCCATCAAGGAAAATGATCATAAATAACTTCATAATTATTATGATGCTTCATAGGAAGAGTTGTTAAGGAAATATAAAGTGTCTAAGTACAAGTACTGTCTAAGTAACTGATTCAGTAACCTTAGACTTTACATTTTATAGAAGCTGGTTATAGGCTTTCACATGTCCACCGAACTCCATATGGAAACACTGGCATCAATAGTGTCATTTAACAGTCAATTGTTGACTTCCTGTTCCATTTAGTTTTCAGGGCATTCTGCTGGGATCAATTTGCTGCCCTGATTACAAATGTCTACTATCACAAAATGAGTTATTTAACTCTCTGGAAAGTCATGCATGAGATATAAGAATGCTTCTTCTAAAAGCCTTTCTTCTTGAACACCCACACAAGCAGATGCTCTACCATTGCTCTCAAAGTGGTACAAGGGAAAAACAAAGATAAATGTCAGTTGTAACATTAAGACCACCGTGGTTAGGCCAGTCCAGTCACGTGTTGCATATTTTTCAAATAATTTCCCAAATGACAGAAATGGGAACATGATGAAAAGATGGATAATGTTAAAAATCAATTATATTTCCTAAAAGTAATAACAAAAATCCTTCATATTATCACTTCTGACACTCTATATGGACAGATCTGCTGCTCTAATTTGTATTTGTATTTCAATCATCAGATAACAAAGAACCATAACATATGGTCAAACAAAACTTTTCAGTGCTCAAAAAGGAGTGGGATGAACTATAACTTACTGACTCCCATCCCCTTTTTACAAGCTAATAATTGAACTAATTCCGCTTCCTTGGCTTTGTTAACACACTTGTGTTTTTCTCTATATTTTTACAATAACACAAAACATCCATACAAACCATTCACATACACTTTTTTTTGTCACCTCACACACAATCACATTTATATAATCAACCTTATTTAAATCTAAACTATAATATTTACTACAAATATACTCATTAATAAATGTTATAATATTTCCTTATCATGATAGTCTGTATTACTTAATTACAAACAGGCAACACACAATAATAACATATTTTTATGCATTCTGCTATAGATCTCATAGTAAACACAGCTAGTCCTATTAAGAAGTCGAATAAGGCTTAAAAATATGTTATTATTGTGTTATTCTATGCATTCTTTTATATTCTAACTAGATATTAACATATTATGTTTTATATTTTGTTATACTGGATTTATACATTCTTTTAAATGCACAAATTGAAGAAGATATTTTAATGTTTTGGTCCTGTAACAGAGATACACTGGCTTTTTATGGCTGTAAGAGTTAATATCATGTTGCTGAACTACTAATCATTTTATCACTCCATTATTTATCTGTAGCCACAGAGTCATTTTCTGAATGAAAAGAATTTGTTGTGAAGGTCAAGTCTGACTACATGCACATTGGGAAATGTTGTCATGTGAAATATAATACGATACAAACATAAGAAAGTGAAATATGCTTGAGGGATATGCTTTTGTATAAGTTGGTCTGTTCTTTTTGGCACACAGGAGTAATTATGTGGTTATTTGCTCTATTTAAAGGTCCAATCATTTTTTTCAGTTAACTTAGTGAAAAACATTAAAAATGTTAAGTTAGTGTCCCATAACTGCGTTTTTCTACACAATCAGTTTGTATTAACCATGCAAATCGATGTCCTGCAGTAAATCTGTGTGGAAAAACACACTGTCCTCTTTTCTATTTCTTCTGGACTATGACGAGTCTGTGTGAGAACTGACACCAGCGTATAACCCCCTCATAACACGTGTCTGAACCGTCATGCTGAGGCGTTGTTTATGGCTGTTTTTGTGCCGCTTACGAGTCTGGACACTTTAAGCACTGGTCTCCACTATTTGCTCAGATAGTAGTCAGTACACAGTCCTCCACACCCTGTCTCCCCCCTGTCTAAAAAAAGCCTGCTATGGTTTTGGACTGAACCCATCTGTGAGGGAGAGCTCGCCTGGCTGCTTCCTCACTTAACCAACCCAAACCCAACAAGGAGGAATTATGGGTCACAGAGACTGAGAAGCTGTTGTCGCCCCGCTGGTGTGAAGAAAGAATAATACCTGTGCTATATTTATTATTCATTCACCATGTTAAATGCAACAGGATGAAAATGTTTCTTCACTATTCTTATTTTTACTGTGTTGGCCTGTGTTTACTCACTTGTGGATAAAGAGGAAAGTTTTACAGCAGCTCATGGCTGTATTTCACAGCCTTGACTTAGTTTTTCCAGACAGGGAAAATTAAAAAAAAAAACAAAAAAAACAGAAGTCTTAAAAAAAATGTGGAGAGGAGAGAAAATGGTTGTCTTTATGAAAGTAATGCAAGAAAATCAGATAAAGTCACTTTGGCTTCCTGTTGTGAAACCCATGTCAACTGTAGCTCAGCAGGTGCCTGTCTGATTGAGGGTTTTGCTGTGAGACATTTAATACATTTACATGATAATATTTTATGATTCATCTCGATACAACTATATTCTGAATATATTATGAATGTCAGGTGAATTTAAGATTTACTTTATGATTAAGCTGTGCTGCATGTGAAAATGTTATTTATTCAGAGAATTCAAAATATGTGTTTCACTTGGGTTTTTGTCATCATTTCCAACCACAATCTGCAAAAAAAATGAAGTTATCCCCTATTGGCTGCTGTTTTGAAGCCAGGTTTTGCTGGCATTTGTGATCTTGACTTTTTGGTGCCAGAAGTGACAATATTTGAACAAAAAGGAAGGAAGGAAGGAAGGAAAGCAGTTGATGGAGGAGAAATTTGATAAATGAAAGTGAACTTACCACAGCAGGTGCCTCTGTTAGTGTGGCACAGGTCTATATATTTGCTATAATTCTGTGTATATTTACAAGTGTATATGAGAAAAACCTTAGTAAATATATTGTTTAAAAATTGGAAGTGATTGTAAAGCTATAAACATAATCAAACATTTATGTTAAAAAGTTATTTGACAGTCGTATGTGTTACTGACCACAACAACAGTCAGGAGGAAAATTCTGTTTAATCAATAATCAGTGAACAAGGTGTTCCTTCCAGAAGACATATTAGAGGGTTCAGATTAACCCATAAGGACCCAGTGTGACGTGTGTCAGTTCCCAAATGAATTTTTCTCTCAAATTCACCTTTCCTAAAGGATTATATCACCATTTATTGTAATGTTATCCTCTGAATTTTGCATTTTTTCCAGTGAAAATAACATATTTTTCTATGTTGCGTTTACTCATCGTGTAGATATTCATAAAATCTCAGAGTAAATTCAGAGGCTATTATATAACAACAGAAAAAAATTAACAAAGTGACTTTTTGAGTAAAATATATTATTAACTGAACATAAAACGTGCACTGTCTTTAATCTAACTGCTTGGGTTTTACTGTTAAATTAATGTTGTAGAAGATGACAGTTTGCATGGTAACTACAGAGTCTCTGAACGTCCATATGGGTCATATCTGATGACCATGAAAAGATGATAAACTGTATTTTACACCAATTATTTACATGGATTGCTAGAATTAGTGGATCAACAGTTTAGATGCTTTTGGTCAACGGTGGAATGTGGGTCTTTATAGAGTTGGACGAGAATGAAGGAACTTCGCCCGACAATATCAGCTTGACTCACCCTAACTAGGGCATAGTTTTTGTGGTGTTTCCACTGCATCAGAACAAGGACCACCACATACTATAAGACACTAGTGCCACCTCCACCAAAGCAACACTAAATGTGATGTAAAATGATACAAATTTTCATATTGGTTGATCCTGAGTTGTTGCTGCATCAACACGTATGCATGTCATCAACACTGATGACCAAGCTTTATGTAAATGGTAGAGAAAATTCTTATGTCATCTCTATCCTAGGAAAGTTAGTCATAGATTTGACCTTATTTCAGAAACTGTAATTTACAGTTTTAAGTTTCATTTGCCTCCATTTTTGTCTCATAGTCTCAGTCATCTCAGTGCTGACCAGAGACAGGTAGACTATCAGACCTCATTTACACAACAGCATTTCACCTAAAAAACACCTTTCCCTTATTGGGTTTACGTAACAAAGTGAAAACAATAAATAGTATGCATAGTACACATGCCAGGTCAGTATTATGTGATGGAGTACTGGGCCCACATGACCCCTACGTGTTCCTCCACAGACCAGAAGGAGTACAGCCAATTGTTATTGTGATCGATGGATTTGTGCATAGCAAAGGTGATATGTTTGTGCAAAGCGGATCATGACACACATTTTCACTGAAAACTTTAGCTTAGACATGGATTGCTGTTGCGTTTAATTCTGGAGGCCAAATTCAAAAGTTTCAGTTCTAAGTTTTTTGTGTAAAGGGGGGGCCAAAACACACTAAAACATTTGTGTTTCAACCTAAACTATTGTCATATAAACAAGGCCTGAGTCTATGGAAACCAGGCCTTTTTGCAACCACCACCTCTCCTAAGCTCAAA
This sequence comes from Maxillicosta whitleyi, assembly GCA_029822895.1. NCBI lineage: Eukaryota > Metazoa > Chordata > Actinopteri > Perciformes > Neosebastidae > Maxillicosta > Maxillicosta whitleyi. The sequence continues at coordinate 6,212,739 of JAPSES010000030.1, read as the reverse complement.
CTACATATCTTGCCCCTATTTCCAACATAAAACATGTTGCCTGTTTTCAGTCAGTTCTATGCATCGTACACAAACTGACTAATAAACAGTTTGAAAGGCAGGTGAAGAGTTCCACCCTTAAAGGAAAAGTCCAGATTTATAGACACTAAAATAAACATAGAAAAAAAAAAAAAAAAAAAAAAAATCTAAATTCAATCCATGGGTGGCCCCTGCTCAGGAGGAAGGGCATGTAGTCCAATAACTAAAAGGTTGGAGGTTTAAATCCCACTCTGTCCTAGTCATGTGCTGTTGTGTTCTTGGGCAAGACACTTCACTCACCTTTCCTCCAGTGTCACTCACACTGGTGTATGAATGTTCAGTGGTGGTCGGATTTAGAGTTTGGCATTGGCAACCATGCTTCTGTTGGCCTTCCCCAGGACAGCTGTAGCTACAAACATAGTTTACCACCACCAGAGTGTAAATGGTAGAGCACATGGATATTGGATCAGTAATGTAATGTCATTTAGGTGCCTTGAAAAGCCCTATAGAATTGTAATCCATTATTATTACTGTTGTTGTTGATAATAATGATCATCATCATTTCAAGAAGTAGGTTGAAGGTTTGAAAGGAGGCTGTGTTTGGTCAAACTGCCAGACTCAGATTAATGAGTGTTTACAAAAAAAAAAAAAAAAATAGTAATAATAATAGAGGTTGATATTGTGCCAAATCATCTAATGATAAACTCATATTTGTCTATAACAGTATTGTGTGAAATTTCCCTAAATGTCTTCCATGACCTTTTCTGTGATGTTTGATGTAAACATTTGTATAGTCTTATATCATCAATGCCTTTCTTTCCTGTTGACCTTGAAAAGTCCCCTTTTGTGCAATTTTTAGAACACACGTTTATTAGCAGAGCAGACATCATACGTGTCTAATTTAGGAATATCCTGTGAAGGTTGTGGCATAACATGCAAGCTGCAGAAGAGGAGGAGGGCATGACATGAATGGGCTGGAAGTGGCTTTCTGACCACATACTGAGATTTAAGAGGAGAGACGAAGACGGAGGAATTCCAGTGGATGGCCTCTCCAACCTCTAAATGGCTCATATAAGATGGAAAGAGTAAAGTAAATCCCACTTCGGTTAAAGAATTTTCAGACCTGGCTTCTTTTTCTGGATTAAGCTTTGGGCTGAACTGACAGGAGACAAGGAAACAAAAAAAAAAGTAACCCCGGAGATCTATGAGAGTAATCCCCCCTCATCTTTATCCTCACCTAGAAGCCCCTTCACATTCCCAACAAAGTGTTACATTGCAAAGGGTCTGCAAAGGTCACTCTGAAATCCCTGTCACGATGCATGATCCACAAACCTGCTGCTACAAAAACAACAAAATCTGTCCAATCTAGTCTTGCATTTGCGAACAACATCCAACTGAGGCAGTCGATTCTGGGAATGCTATCCCAAATTCCTGCACATCTGCTGACTATCATAATCATTCTCCTCTGCAACCTCAAACGAACCTGATAAAAGAAGAGCACTAGACATATATTCACCTTGTTCACCTCCTTCTATGTTTACAAGCCTCATTCGTCAAACTCTCGGTATGTAATGAATGTTTACAGAGCATTAAGATTGGACTCACACTCATCACAAAAATGTGAAATGATATCAAGTATTGCAGACATAGTTCTTTATGATCTGTGTATGATCCTGGGATTTGCAACATTCCCCTGAATGTCAAAACCTCTTTTTCTATCAGTCTTTTTTGGTAGATGAAACTCAATAAACCCATTATTTTTCATACTTGTCAATGGTGTCATTGTGTCATGATGTGAGGAAACACAACAGAGATCATTCAAACTGAAACAGGCCTCGGAACTATGCGAGTTTTGACATTTTTGGTCAAAAGTCCTTTCTCTTCTTTTACTTCTTGAGTCTAAAAGCCGGGTTTAGTCCATGTTAACATTTCAGAGTCAGTTCTGCATGTAAAAAGGAGAATTGATTGGGTTTGCATTCTTGTCAGTGATACATTAGCATGCTAATACTGTATTTTGTCGCAGTGGTGTCACATTAACTGCATGTGATCGACAGATATGATCTAATCCAAACATTTATCTAAAATATTTCATAACATTCAAACCACTAATCCTATCAATAAGTAAAATGCAGTTTCTCTTCTTTTCACTAGAGATATGACCCAATCAGAGGCTCCGTAGTGAACACTGTCAACTTCTACAATGTTGATTCACCAGTAAAACCCAAGTAGTTTGAAAATGACATTAGTTGGTGGCAACTCTTTTTATGTTTAATGATATATTTTGCTGAAAAAGTCACCTCCAGTCAGACTCCAGTTTCTACCTAATACAATAGAATAGAATAGAATAGAATTGACTGAGAATGGAAATGGAAATGGCAAATGGAAAAGGTGATATAAAAGTTGTTATATAGTATCACATAGTATGTATGTAAATGTAAAGAAAAAAATAGTATCTGCAAAATCTTTTTTTTTTTTTTTTTAAAGGAAAACGTAATGTATGATCCTCATAAGAATGTGTAATGAAATCCAACACCACTGTGATGCATTTCTTCTATATCAAGTTTTGTGTGTAAGATTAAGTGTACAGTTTCAAAGTAGATTTCCTGTTCTTTTTTTCTTCTCATACCAGGTGGTGTCCAGTGTTAAGCCCCATTAGTGTCACCAACTATAAATCAGTCCAGACCAGAGTTAATATACCCTTAAAGGGATAGTTGTGGATTTTTGACACAAATCTGTATGGCATCCACACTGACTTAGCCCCGACAGTGTCCTGTGAGCCCAGTTCTGGTCCGGTTTTGGTCGAAATGACAGTAGTCCGGAAAGTTTTTTGGGGTCACTAAAATAAAACGTTTCTTTTCTAAAAACAGCATGTGTTCAAAAGAGTGATTTATTTGCATCACAAACCAATGTCAACAAAAAAGTCACACCTCATAATCACTTGGCTCTACTTTCTCTCCTTTACTATCAGTGCGCTATCATGTTACTGACTGCTGCGCACTAGTCAAAAACTTTTTTCAGCAGTTAAACAGGTAGCCTAGCTGTCATGCAGCAGCGCAGAGATACGAAGAGAGAGAAAGTAGGGCCAAGTGATTACGAGGTGTGACTTTTTCGTGGACATTGGTTTGTGATGTAAATAAATCACTCTTTTGATAGAAGAAAAACTTTTTATTTTTGGGGCCCCCACAAAACTTGCCGGACTACTTTCATTTTGACCAAAATTGGACCAGAACTAGGCTCACAGGACACTGTCGGGGGTAAGTCAGTGTGGATGTACTACACTGATGACAGGATTACATACAGATTCATGTTAAAAATACACAACTATCCCTTTAACCAAACTTTTTTTAATGCCTAAACCTAACCAAATGCAACCATATTATCTAGACTAGACAAAACTGTCAAATATTCGAATGAATGAATGAATGAATTTTTATTCTTGTGTCTTGCAAAAAAAAGCATCCCCAGGTCTTACATGGGCTTTAAAACACCAGAAATATAAACCAAAGACCAATTACCAGACAATAGCTACAACAGATATAAACAAGACAATGTACTGACTGATTTAAACAAACACATTTGGACTTTTTCCAGGTTTTACAATAAAATAATGGTCATTTATACATTTGAACTAAACAACCATTCCATATGTCATCATCACTGCTCCAGGAAATATCAGGGTTTTTGATAAACATGTCATTAAACAAGAGGCTTTCAGTTCATCATATAGAGAACAATACAAAAGAATATGGGTTCTAAATTCAATTATATACTTTATTCAATCACAGACATACATTGTGAAAAATGACTAGTTAACTGTACATCGCTGCTGTAGCCATCAGTTTCATAATACCTCCTTTACATCTGGACCCCTACAACCAAAGCAAGACCATGACAGACTGGAACCACACAGTGTTACTTTGCATGGTTTACAATGAACCTTAGGTCAAGCTGAAGTAAGTGAATGATTGAGAAACAGATCTGCGTGATTGATGGCAAGTCAACCATAGAAGAAGTTATTTAGCCTGCTTTAGAAACACTTCCAATTTTGGTTGGTGGGTGGCAAAATTGTGTATTCACAAGGTAAAACTTTTATGTAAGCTGTGTTCAAACAAATCATTGTTTCTGCTGAATTTTAACTGCACACCTTCAGATAATACAGCTGTAGCTGACACAGCTATATACATTTTATTGATCCCTGGGGGTACTTTTCATCAGCTCAGGAAAACCAAAGAAGAAAAAAACAAAACAAAAACGGTATTAATAATAATTATATTAAAAAAAGAATAAAAAGAAACAATCACCTATCATCAGACTAAGACATTGTAGAGTTGTATTGTTACTCAATATTGGAGTGTTACACTAATTTGTTGCATTTTGTATTTGGGTGCTGCTATGATCCTGGGTACATTTTGGTACCTAGTACTTTGCTAGCATTTTAGACCAAAGAATGAAAGACATTTAGATAGATAAGATAAAATAAAATAAGCTTTATTTGTCACTTGCACAGTTATACTACATACAGTTATACAATGCACAGTGAAATGTGTTTTATACCTGCATCCAGTTTAAGTAAAATAAATAAATAAATAAAATAAATATAAAAAATATAGAAGTATATACATATTCATAAATAAATCAGCTAAGCAGAACGAACACTGATATTTACTGGTTAAGGTGCAAAAATTATGCTCTGAGACATTCTAACATTAATGAATTTTTTATAAAATATTGGGGCCAAATATAGGACCAAAATTGGGACATGAAAAGCTACATAGGTGTCAGTGCATTTGATCTAGAAAACATGGATTGAAATGGTCTTATATAATGCTATAAATAAAGACACTGTTAAATGTGATGATTCTAGTGTTTTTCTAATCCAGACATGCAGGTTTTTCATGAATCGGCAGTCTCATTCCAGGTTTTGCGTGTAACCCATCGTGTCCACTGGAGTTACATGCGGAACCTGACCATTTAAACACAAACAAATCATAAGTGATTTTGCAACAGTGGTCATTTTTGTGAAACACTCAGCCTTGCAGAATTAGTTTGATTCCCAAAATGTACCCGTGAGAGAATAGAAAGATGTTTTTAAAACGCAGTGCATCATTTTTGTGTCCTTTTTATCATGTTATAATATAAAATAATATAAAAATGTGTTTTAGCTGAAAAATAGTTTCTCTTTTATCTCAGTAAATAATTGAAAAAAAAAAAAAAAAACCCAAAGTGCTTCCAAACTTGCTTCATAACATTAGTCTTCAACTGGATTGGATTTTTAGCTGTGTTTCCCACTCTCCGGTTGATTCTTTGCATTATTTACTGTCCTGCCCAACAGAGATACTAAACCAATTCCCATTTCTGTGTATTGCAATTGGGTCCTAACTACCCCTGGGACAGAAGCACCCATGTACATTATGTAGATTTCAGTCAGCACCATTATATATGTCACTTCCAAGAGCAGTCTAAAAGAGGTAACACACTGTATTATACCTTACATAGAAACATGGAATAATCACAGCACAATTGGAGTATCTGTTCTATATTGATTTTGTAATGTGTAAGTAAATTTTTTAAAAGCCATGTAAGTAAAGTCATTGGTACTAGTATTTATTTATATTGTTATAATAATAATAATAGATTACATTTTTATAGCGCTTCCAAGTGCTTTACATTATTGATCCATTATTCTTTCACTCTCACATTTCCACTCTGGTGGTGGTAAATTACATTTGAAGCTGGACAGAGACCCCTATGACCACCACCAAACATTCATACACCAGTGTGGGTGGCGCTGGCGGCAGGGAGGGTGAGGTGTCTTGCCCAAGAACACAACAGACTGATTAGGATAGAGTGGGATTCAAGCTGCCAATCCTTCATTTATTGGATGACCCACAAAATGCAGAAAAACAGATAAATGAATAGTTCAATATTGGCTGATATCTGATAGTATGATTCTAGTTGTATCAATTTTTTGCTAGTTTTGTCAACACTATTCCAAACATAGGTGTAGCCCAGGCATATGCACGGAATTCAGAGTGAGAATATGTTAATATATTCAATGTGCACTGAGGTAATGATAATTTACACTGCAAATATTTAGATTTTCTATTCATAAAACATGTAGTAATGGTGCCTTTTGGATAGATGTTTGACTATAGAGTCCTGATCTGGTCTCCTCATTAGTAAAAAAAGGTCAGATCATAAAACTTCTCCGTGGCTATATCCAGTTTCCGACTCGTCGTCCACCAACTGCGACATGATGCTGATAGGATTTTTAATGGTCTTCCTGTGTCTCATAGTCTGTGTGTATGAATCATGCCCACCACAGTAGGCTCTCCGGATAGTGAGGTGTCATTTCATAATAAATAACATGTGCACTGATGGGGGGCGGATGATAAGTGGACACAGAGAATCATCATTTACTCTGCTGGGGAAAACAAATACATATGGTAGTTAGATAAACTTCAAACAGGGGACAGACATCCTGAGACCAGAGGGCTGCTTTGCATGTCTCTTCGGACCAGAGAGGAAAGAGAGATTTGGCTGTGTTTAGAAAGCAGAAGTTCCTCTTGATAAGATAGATTTGAGACGTCTAAACAAAGATAAAGGTATTTGTTGAGTTTTACTGCTCTGCATGATGTGGTTGTGTCACATCTTTTCATAATCACTGTGGCAGTTCAAATATTTATCTAATGCTAAATTTACACTCATTTTCAGCTTTAAATATTTGGTTTGTCCCTTCTTAGAAAGTTCAAGTACGATATCTGTTACAAGTAGAATGATTTTTTTTTTTCTAACAATGTCTTGCTCTACTGATAGAAAATATCAAATCTGTATTTACTAAACTCATCCATCCATCTTCTTCCACTTATCGGGGTCTGGGTCACAGGGGCAGCATCCTAAGGAACAAAGCACAGACCCCCCTCACCCTGGTCACCTCCTTCTGATCCTTTGGGGGGGGGGGGGGGGCCCCCAGGCAGTCCAAGACCAGACGAGATATAACCCCTCTAGTATGTCCTGGGTCTACCCTGGGATCCACCCTGGGGCCTACCCTGGAGTCTACCCTGGGGTCTACCCTAGGGTCTACCCTGGTTGAAGTTGTCCTGGAGGTGTTCTGACCACACCCCAGAATCACCTCAACTGGCTCCATTTACTAAATAGTGAAATATAATGTTAACCTCTAGTTTTAATTTAGTGACTTTAAATGCATGTTGTATAGTAACTAAGTACTTCACTACTGTACTGAAGTATATTTTGGGAGAATTAGTACTTTACAGATGATTTTTTGTTCTTTTTACTTCTACATTTTCTAACACAATTCCATACTTCTACTCTGACACATTTTTGATCCACAGTGTCTTTACTCATTATAAAAAATAAATTATAGTAAATTCCTAACTTTGTCACTGACAAAGTTACGAAAATAATCTGTCATTGGGTCTAATTGCTTAATAAACAAGTGCCACACTCAACCTGTCGGCAGGCTGTAGATGTGAGCAGCAGTGTAATATTCAAAATCCTGACTGTCTTTGATTGTTATTAACATTTGCTTTCATTACTTGAGTATATTCAACTGTAGATTACTTGATGTACTAGAGTACAGTAAATACTAGATACTTAAAGACTTTAACTTGAGTAGCATTACAAGTATTTTTTTGGTTGGTACTATTACTCAAGTGGGATTTTCCAGTATTTTATACAACATTGCTTTAACCCGTTAAGACCCAGTGCTACTTTTGTGGCAGGTCCCAAATGATTTTTTTTAACCTTTCTTAGACTTAGATTTACTTTATTTTAATTCGATAAACCCACCGTCAATACATATATTAAACGAGATGTCGATGCATGGCTCAAAGAACACATTACAGAATAAAAACAGTTAAATAACAACATTAAAATGTATAAAAATCTGTGCAATGTGCAATTAAAGTGCTTTTAAGTTATTGCACCAACGTGGTAGCAGCAGGTTACAGTCCACATCCTAATTCCTATTTTCCTATTTTCAACAGTCTTATGGCCAGAGGGAAGAAACGTCCTATGAACGTAGATGTTCTGCAGCGGATGCTACAGAGCCTTTTGTCCGAGGTCAGTACTGTGAACAGCCCACCCTATTATCCTCTGAATTTAGAATTTTTTCAGTGAAAATCAATTTTTCCCATATTGAATTTAGTGATAATGTAGATTTTTATAGAAAGGTCAATTTAAAGTTGAGGGTTATTTGATGAAAAACGGAGAAAACAGAAGAAAAAGTGATGTTCAAATCTTTCATTTAGTGTCTTCATCCACTGACATTGATCCAACTTATGGGTTTTACTGGTGAATCAATGCTGTAGAGGATGATGGTGTTTCCATGGTAACTACGGAGCCTCTGAACGTCCAAATGGGTCATATCTGATGACCATGAAAAGATGATAAACTGTATTTCGCACCAATTATTTACATGGGTTGATAGGATTAGTGGATAAACAGGTATTAAACAGTTTTTTTTAGATCAGTAGATGCTTTGTGTTTCCAGTGGATGTTTGGGTGTTTATAGGTTAAATGCACCAGCCCTAATGTAAATGTTTGGATCTATCTGCGATATTGTAAGACAAGGCAAAACAGCTCGCACATCCTATCTTGCTTTTGTCTGAGGTGTTTCTTTCTTGTTCAGATTTGACCTTTGTCCAACTCACCTGTCCTTCATATAAGTGTGCAGAGATCCATCAAATATCTGGAGATCCAATTCCAAAATAGACTGAAAACAGATTGTAATACACATTGTGGTATTGTGAAAGGGTCCAAAATTTCAGCGCAAAGCTATGTTTTGAGACCGTCAAAGCAGTGAGTATAGAACAGTGATGGATGATCAAAATATAGAGAGCTGAAGTCCTACCCTTTTTGGTCGTCCATTGGGAACTAACTTTGGACCAAATATGAACAGCGGTCTGTGACGAGAAACAAATCACTTTTTGGTTTTTTATCCCCTTTTTGAAGTACGCCATCATTTATACATACAGTATGAGCTGAGAAAGTCTGTCATGAACACAGTGAAGTGGCTTTGAGTTTGGTGTGAAATTGAACAGATCTTATTGACACAAACATCTGCTGCCTGGACACATTTCACCTCTGTCTTCAAGATTTAGCTAATAAAGAGTATTAAAAGAGATAAGAATCGCTATATCTCTGGTCACAATGAGGCTGAGGAGAGATACAGTTTATCCAAAAAGACCCAAACAGCAGCTGGTGACCAAAGTCATCTACTGATCTAAAATGTTCTATAAAACCCGTGTTTTTCAACCTTGGGGTCAGGACTTCATGTGGGGTCACCGGAAATTCAAATGGGGTTGTCTGAAATTTCCATTACTTGGTTTAAAAAATAAAAAATACTAATAAAAACTATTTGGTGAAATGAGAGAGTTAATTCCCAATAAATAAAAAACATGGCAAACTGTGGAGCTGAAACTAAAGCACTGTGGTTTGTTTATCTGTCAAATGTTCATTGTGGTTGGTTTCAGATGCTGCAGCTCTTTCATAATTCATAGTTTAGTTATTGTTTGTTCAGTATTAAATCTGCCTTGTAAATACGAACTGGACTGACTGTTCATATCCTGACCAAGGAAAATCAAATTCTTACTTTGTGCATTAATCTGAACCTGGCTTTTCTGCCTCCATCCATAATAATATACATTATATAGAATAAATGTGCCTAAAATTTATGTTTATTTGCAGCAAACTACATGATTAAAAACAAATAAATTTTAGCAAGAAAAAAGTCAAATATAGAAATTAATGTACCAAAGATTAATAAAAGTAGGTCTAACAAAATATGACCCCTTTAAGGAATCAAAAATACCTCTGTAAAGTTCTATTTCCTGTTGATGTTCAGCCAATGAGTGAAGACAGTACATTGGCCACATGGACGTGTGCTCATTACTAACACGAACCCTGCTTTAGAAGTTAGTTAGCATGACCCCTGTGATTAGCAATAACAAGGTAAGCTAATGTTTTAGATTAGCTATGTTAGAATTCTTTAGCAATTGCAGATTTATCTACTTGAGTAGTCAGTGTTGCACCTTCTGTTTGACCATGTAAAATGTTAAAAAAAAAAAAAAATGCTAATGATCCTGCTGGGATTTGAACATCGTAGACTGTAGCGTTGCTTACTGACCTACCCGTCCACATGTACTTCAGGACGCAAATTTATGTGTCCCAAAGCTCTCCTGTGTCTTGTATTGAAGAATGAGGGTGTTTGGGGGGCGGTATTATCTAATGTCAGGGGGGTCACATGTCATTTATGACAAGACTCTGTATGTAACAGTAACAATTAATCTGTAATGAATTATAGTTTGGACAACACTGCTTATAATAATGAAAAATTACAGTAAAAAATCCGATAATAAATGGAGATAAATTGCTTGAAAAAGGCTAAATAGAGAGAGAATTTCATTTAGGAGCTGCCACAGAAGTACCACCGGGTCTTTACGGGTAAAGATGAGATCACTTGTGCTTTTCTAGTGTGCATTTCTCTAATTATGTGTTTTAACAGCCTGATAATTCGACAGATTTTAAACAAACTGTGACCTTCTGAACCTGTAAAATTATCTTCTAAACTGACACACATATGTGTGAATGTTGGCAGGATCAAAAAAATGACTTGTCTGTCACTCTTGACTGTAATACAATTACAATTACAACATAGGGTCGAGCAAGAAAGGGCGTTACTTCACATGTCTGAAATAGTGGATGTAGATGTATCAAGAAACATAGACTAGAAAATAAACTTCCCAATGGTGTCTCTTCTGGAACACTCAAAGGCCCATTTTGACAGGTCCCTAATGGCAATTTTTTTTAAATGGATGTTTTATTGGATTGCTCACATGCTCCTCCATCTGTTGGGATCAATCTCTTCAGTCAAACACACAAACGCACTCAATGAGATGGTTAATGTCTGCAGCAGAATAACAGGATCTCTACAACAAACAGTCATATGAGAAAGCAGAATCCCGCTGTAGGATTTGATCCCTGGGTCCCATCCACATGATGAAGTGTCCTTAAGCAAGACAACGAACCCCAACATGCTCCCAGTGCTGTTCCACTAGTGTGGGAATGTGTGTTTGTGTGTGCAAACGGTTCAATAAGTTGATTGTTGCCAAAAAGTGCAACGTGGATGCAGTCAATTCTCCATCAAATTCATCTGTTCACATCCTTCTCAGATATCCACTATGTAAAACTAATAAATGTCTTAGACTCTCTGCCATCTCCTTCCTATACTCTGAAAAGAATGTATTTTGTTTTTATTTTTTTATTTGCTAAGTGTTTTATGTGTGAAAATATGCCACAAAACCAGTCACCCCGCTAAGAAACAAATACTGCATAAATACCATAGACAGATTCCTTTAATATTTTTTATTTATATATTTAGCATCACCTGTTTTAGTGAATCTTGGTAATTATTCTTGTGCATGTTTTGACTGTTCCAACATGACTGTATTTGATAAAATGACACAAAAAAAGGTAGAAATACTGTCATAAATAACTAATAGCAGATATAGTGGTCAGCAATTCTGGTCCTCAAGAGCTACTATTCTGCATGTTTAGATGTTTCAGCACATCTGACGGGTCATTATCAGGCTTCTGCAGAGCTCCATGATAGGATTATCATTTGAATCAGGTGTGTTGGAAGAGGGGAAACGTCTAAAACATGCAGGATAATAGCTTTCAAGGGCCACCTAACATATAAAATAGATCATGTTGCACATTTTACACCTTTCAGCCATAACATTGTGAGCACTGACAGGCAAAGTGGTGTTCATTTTGATTATTTCAAAACAATGGGACCAGTCAGGGGACGGGATCTATTAGGCAGCAATTGAACATATTGCCCTTGAAGCTGATGTGTTAGAAGCAGCAGGAGTATGGATCTGAGCAACAATGACAAGTGAGAAATTCTGATGGTCAGTGGGTCAGAGCATCTCCAGACCTGGTGTTCATTCCCAATGTAAAGTGCTTAGAACCTACCAAAAGTATTTAAAGAAAGATCTCAATCGATCAAGTATCTATTGCCCCTTTTCTACTGCATGGTACCAGCTCGGTTCAATTCGACTCAACTCAAGAGTATCACTTCAGCACGAGCACAGTAACGATAATGACATTGAGATGACGCTGTACTTGTTGCTCAGTTTGTGGCTTTTTTTGTCACAGAAAAGGTAAACAAACAAGCCGGAAACAGATACAAGCTGTGACAAAACACATTTGAAAAAGCAAAGGAGAGTTGTATGAAGCCCACAGAAAGGTGTCATTGTAATGAAATGATAATTGTTATTACCACTTTTCCCGAATGTTAAACAATACATCATGTGACACAGGTCATGTGGTGTGTAAAAAAACAAAAAAAGCACAATATATGGCTGTAAAAAACAAAATTAGCAAGGAAAAAATGAAATAAAAAAAGAAAATAAAAATTAATTCATTTAAGAAGTTGTCTAAAGAAAAAAAAATAAGAAAAGACAATATGTGAATTAATTTTTTTTTAAAAAAGCAAGAAAAGTTTACTAGAGAATAGTAACAGTTGAGAAGTACTGATAAAAACATACCAACAAAATGTGTTTTCAAATAGGTGGAACTAATATAACGGTAAATATATTACTAAAAATAATCTAATTAAAGATATTGATTGAGTAAGGGAACTTATATGATCAGACAGTATGCAGGTAAATGAAAAATGTATAATAATAATAATAATAAAGTTGATTTATATAGCAGTTATACAGCAGATGTCACAAAGTGCTTTATAATAAAACCAGAACCAATACTGACTCTCAGGCTTCCCGCTTTATATTCTCTGTGGTTTAGGACTTCATTTACCTCCTGCTGAGACACCTTTCCCCAGAAGCCTACATGTGTGGCACTCATCAAGCTTACACCAACAGATAGCATCATAGCAGTTCTGACAGAGCACAGAGTGAGTGATGGTTTCCCCTTCTGTAGAGTCTGTGTAACATTCAGCCCACAGAGGCTGGGAGAGCTTGACGCACAGACAGAGGGACTTTCCCACTGTTTTCTCCAAGGGACTGAAATCCCATGCGTGTTTATCTGGTACCTGCACAGTCAACATAAAATATAAATATATATCCTTCTGGTAACTTAGGATTTTCTTTGACCCCCACTCAGTGAAACATGGTGGAAAACAGCACGTCACAAAAGTTGGGATACCCTCCGAGCCGCCATGGTAACCCGATAAACAACGCACCTACCATTAACAGAAATAAAGCAAATAAAATAAGTCAGCGATTCTCATTTTTCATCCCTCTACCCATCCTGCATCAGCAACATATACACTAAAAGAAAACAAGTGGGCCAGAAAGCACTGGGTGGGTTTGTGCTTCAGTTTCAACCTTGGCTTTGCTCTCGTAAAAATTGGTGGGGGAAAATGTGAGCTGAAGACGGTCCCGCCCAGTCAGCGTCAGGTGAGTCATTTTATGTGGCAGTTCAGGTTGCAGTCGGTCCAAACCGCCCCCGTCTTCTTGTGGCTAGAGCAGGTCAAACGCTGGTTGGGGAGAGAAGGGAAAAAACGATGTAGACTTAATTCATCCTCATATATGACAGGTGTGTTTTTTGGGTTTTTTTTTTTTTTTTTTAGACTAAATCCATGTTTGCTGCACAAGAGGCGACTTCATGGTGGCGCTGCCAGGTGACTGCATTTGTCACTGTGAGGCTTTCAAGGCCTCTTCACCTTCTGATTTAGACAACCTGCTGAAATGTTATTTTTGGAGAAAATGAGGTAGATTGAAATCACATCCCATTAGTCTGCATACAACTGAGCACTTAGAGACAGTACACAATCACTTTTGACTGCTTACCTCCATTGCTATTTTTATTCATTTAGGTTTGGCGGTTTAGTGTTTTTTATTTTTGGAAAAGTGTTAAATCTGCTTTTACTTAAATACACAAGAGGTAAGGAAAACAAAACAAATTAGGGAATTTCTCAAAAGGAAATGTATGCCGTATTCTATCATTTATTCTCACAGAATAAATGAACCCATTTCATTCACACGTTTAATTCTAAAAGTGATGATGTGTAACAGGCATATGTCTACCATATTTAATAGTACGTTAACAAAAGCACAATACACCCGGCTGCTGCAGTTGTGGTATTGGCAACGTAGGTTTATCTATACATCACATAACACGCACATGAGCAATTCAGTGTGTTTTACATAAATGAAAGATACGTATATCCTCAAGAAACTGAAAAGTATGTATACTATATAATTAAGAGATAATAAAAAGACATCATGCAGGGTATAAGTAATCTAAAAATCCATTTAAAACAATATAGTCTACGCTTACTCACTGTCTAAGTGCAATAAAAAATGAGGGTGTGATGGATATAAGTTAAAGAATCACTTCATAGGGACCTGGATTTTACAGTGTCTTCATGTTGCATCAGATGTTTACAGTTTAAAGCTGAATGATGCTTCATCATGCTGAGTTTGGACTCCCTAAAATTATATTATTAAACCCTAACCCTATAAAAAATATTCACCTCTTTGGATGTATTTGACTTATATTGCTTTATCATTAATGCTATTACAAATATAGACCGTGTTTGTTAACAAACTCACAGGTAGCTCCCACCTTGGGTATTAATAGTTCATTCTAAAAGTTGTGGATTTAGTACAGAACAAGTTTTATGTGAACATAGGCGCGATACAATTAGCCAAAAACTGTAATATTACTTATCAACCATCTTCCTTCCCGCCCTCTGCATGGACCCAAAGTACAATCATGCAAAGTTTGAAGAAAATCGGAGTAGTAGCCTTAGAGAAATCTTCCGGACAAAGTTCAAGGCGGAGACGGACGTGGAGGACGCGGCTTCAGAAACGACACAAACACATATAGCTCTGCACTGATGTGGGAGCTAATAATAATAATAATAATAATAATAATAAAAACAAAGCCCACGACTCACACATATTATAGCTTATTCTGGCATCGATTCGGCTGATGTCATCATGTCTATGCATGTGATGATGTCAGCATAGAGATATTTCAGCCATTATAAGTAATAATGTTCCCAAAATAGAATCATTGTCACACCCATTCATTAGACTTCACTCACTTCACCTGTTTCTCCTTTTCCTCACACCTGTCACCTATCACCACACACTATTTCAAACACACTCCTATCTCGTTTCCTTTCTTGGTTCATTTTCTCGTCTTCCTAGTCAGAACCGGTTCACCTCATCACTTGCTGCCGTCACACCGGTACCACCACCATCTTCACCCTGAGGCAGCGGTTCTTACTCTCAGCAGGTTCCGCAGTTTGGTTTCACTCATCGCCCTTCTTTTTGGACTGAGACTCTTTTTGTTCCCTGGTAATTATCTTTGTGTTTACTGCTCAATAAAGAGCTTTTTCTCCCTTCTACAAAACTCTGCGTTTGGATCCGTTAATAATCTTGATAATCATATTTGTTCTGGGTTATTGGCAATCTATATATAAACCCAATTTGGTATGAATTCAACCAATAGTTTTGTGTCTAAAGTGTTAATGAAACTAAATAATTAACTAACTAAACTAAATAATATCATCATCATTTTTAAACATTTAACATTAATTCACCTTTAAATTCTTGTTAATAAAAGCCTAATTAATTGACCCTAATTCTATTTAGAACTAGAACAGCACTCAGAGTGCAAACCTCCACCATGCAGCACAGTTCCCCCACATATTGTGACTGACACCCCACAATATTACTCCCACATTTGTTTTTTATCTATTTTATTA
>JAPSES010000030.1:6170449-6196855 GCA_029822895.1 Maxillicosta whitleyi | reverse complement strand
ATACTTTGCATTGTGGGTTTAACTTTAGATTTGAATGGTTTTACTGCAAAATATCAATTTTACACATGCAAAGTAAAACAAGATTAATCGCGATTAACTATGAAATTTCTGAGATTAGTTGCGATCAAGAAAATTAATCTTTTGACAGCCTTAGTTGTTTTATATTTTGTTAAATCGCGTGTATCTTATTTCCCTCTTTTGTTCTACTTGGTTTCACTAAACTACTACATATGTTCCCTCTTGTGTCATTATGCTACATCAGTTTGTTCTTTTAACGCCTCCTTGTTTAGTTGCTGTTCTTTTGAGTGCAGTGTTGATGTCTTTTATGGGCCTAGTTATCACAGTTTTGTTTCCATACCGCTTTTGCATTCATTAAGGCAAATAAAAATCCACATTTGGACACAGTCCGTGTCTTTTGATGCTAAATACTGGATGATGCCGACGCATGACACAACAGTAGTATGACAAGTAGTAGTTGACAATTAAATCAAGCATGATTTTGTGAAATAAGTTTCCTTTTGCTTCATTTTGGAGATCCCTTTGGTGATACGCTGTCATTTTCAGCATTTGTTACATTTTCCAGAGTTCAGTTCAAAACAGGGCTGCCAGTGTTTTGATGTGACCACAAGCATTCACTGCCGAGTCGTTTTATGGAGGCATTTCCACGACAAAAATCACAATCAGGTGCAGTATGTCCAGCCAGGAGAGCAGCATCTCATCCTCATTAATGGAGTAAAAAGCTCAGACTGGATGACCTATAGCAGAAGTTCATCCCAGACACATGGCTACTCCATGAACTCTCTGAGTCTTTTCTCTGCACTCAAGTTTCATATAGTTTTGACAGTCAGGGGTGGGCTCAGTTTTAGGCCATTGTGTCCATAAATTTAATCTGTTACTGTTAAGTCTACACCCTTTTCCAAAACTGTGTTATGACTGGCCTTTATGCTGCGTCAATGCAGATTAAAAGCAAAATGAAAATGAGGGAAGGGGAGGGGGGTTGTGCTATTAAACGTCGCAGATGAACACTTCTGTTCTGTCATGACTTTGTTGCTCTGTTGAAAACTTTAAATGCATTATTTTCTATGCTGGCACACATTTTTTCCTCCAGGCAGGTAATAAATATACTGTCATTCTGACAAAAACATCACGGAAAAATGTGCAGAATTTTTCTGCTGCCTGGTCAGAATCCAGTGCTCACTATAAAACCATTACCTTCAAATGATTTTTGTTATTATTTCTTTGCTTATTTTTCTGTATCTGTACCAAGATCAGCTCGTTTTAAAAGGTGGGATATAAATAACATTTCTCTTACTTCTTACCCACAAATATCACATCATTACAGCCAGTAAGTAACAGTAAGTGATGTGACTGATGACATGTCAAACACACAAAATTAATGCACTGTAAAATAAACAGGAAATTCATCTTGGTCCAATGTTTGTTCTATGTTTTGGTTCAGCACAGCAGGACAGAACTCGGGTTCCCATTAGGAACACACTGTAACATGAAGCCTTACAACAGAAAACTTTACTATCACAGTATTATCTAAAATAGCGAATATAAGACAAAGCTATTTTCAAAAGTGGGATCATATAAAATATACGTAGAAAGTAATTAAATTCCCATTTACTTTGTTTTTGTATCATTTCATTGTGTACAGTGTTTTATCATTATGTCCTCAGTGTATGAAGAAATCATATATTCCTTCAGAATATAACTCCCATGCATCCTGCACATATTTAAGTACAACCATATGTTGTATTGTATTTCAGTTTGTCTGGGTAACTGTAGAGCGTAATTGAAAACAGCAGGGGACCTCATGTTGGGTACTTTTAATTTGACATCAGCTGATGGTTGCTAGTAATGGAAAAATATAATCTTCATTTAATTAAATATTTTGGTTTTACAAGAGTGATAGTATTTGCACAGTTTATAAAAAGCTGCAGTTCATTGTGTTATTGAAACAAAGCTTTTATGTAAAATAAACACAAAGCATGTAATTGCTGTGGAAGTAATGAAGTTAAGTCCTTATTAGGTTCAAATTTTATACGTTGCAATATAAATGACTATTTACATATCTGCGAATACTTAAATGTAAATCCTACATTAAAAAAAAAAAAAAAGAAGACCAGAAGTCTCTATTTTTGGACATCTTTGTGCATTTTAAAGCATTCTTCCGACATCTGCTTCTGATAGCCATTAAGTTTGGTTCTAAAACACTTTAGATTATGTCTTACTGTTTGGGTCTGCCTGTTGGGAGACATGAAAGTTATGCAAATGAAAACCCAAAATGGACTGTTTTATTTGAAAAATGTGAATCTGCAGCTGTTTCCATTTTTTGTCGTCCTGACATAAAACACTATCAAAGCGCTGAGAATTAAAACACTCCTACAAAGGCATGACTTGAACACAATAGGACGTTACATTTGTTGAGTCGATTTTCTTCAGAGCGAGTTTTTACGAATGTCTTTCTTTTATTATCTTTCTCCGTGCTTTATGCCTCTTTTTGTCAATGTGAAAACAATCATCCGTGTGATTTGCGTTCGTTCTGATCTGTTTGCTTGTGAACAATGAGCCTCGGCTCTTCAAAGGTTCATAAGAGCATGGACTTTATCAAAACTGACTGGGGAGCAAACAAGCGCGCCCTTCTTCAAAGTTTGAGCTTACATTAATGAGGGAATAGTTTTAAAAGTGTTTTGCTGATTATGCTGCTTATCCAAATGAGGAGTGGGACCTTTCAAAAGAGGAAGCCATTTATCTGTGCAGGGACAGCAGAGCTGGTCTGGAGAGCCTCACTATGCTGCTCTTATCACAAAAACTTGAGGAGATTCAGCACATAACGGCACTCATTTGATCTAGATGGAGCAGTGGACCGTCTACTGTCAACCTTTAACCCCATCAGTTTCATACATCCACAGTGTTTCACCATTCCATCACTGTGATAAATTGGCCCATTATTATTTTGCAATATGCACATGCAGGCCTCACACTAAAAAAGACAGTCAGACCAGAGTTGGAGAAGAGACTTGGCTCACTCCGGAGAAGTTGTCAATAATAGTGTGAAAGGTTTCACCCCATGACTAGCAGAGAATATTTCCATGAAATATTCTCCAGATTTGAGAATAATAAACTGCATGCCTGTTCTGTCCCCGAGCAACAGCATGCTGTGATCATACACAGACTTTCTGTCAGTGCAGAAATCATTACCGCAACAGTTCCTCTAAAAAAAGATGAAAGACTGCATCTGGACCGGCGAGGTGGCCTTGAGCAGGTCTGTTGTACCATTGCGTGCTATCTGCTCCATCCTCTAAAACCTCAAGGTGAAGAGCATGAACAGAAACACATGTGACCTGGGAGTGATTTCACACTGCAGAGTCGGGTCAGGTCAGTCTTCATCTTCCTTTGTTTCAGGATGGTTCTTTGAACCCAGGGGCCAGAAGCCTGCTAACTCCATCATAAACACAACATGAATCTTTCAAGCCATTCTGGTAACAGGCCAGAATATTTCAATACCTAATACGTGGAGATTTGTAACGTTAGAAGATGTTACTGTAACTCAAACCTCTGTAAATCACTTCACCTGTAACTCAAAAATGTTAGTACGTGCGATTCAAAATAGGAACATGAAAAATGTGTAATATTTTTTACATGAAATATATAAATCTCCCAGTTAGCATTTTATAAAGAGTGATCCTACTATATAGATGAAGATATTAAAGATCCTAGGTTCCAATCTGGGTGGAAACACGTCATAGACATGAGTGGATTCGTCTGGGAAGTGGCTCAGGTCAGTGAATAAACAGCAATTTTGTGAAATCCATTGATTCTATAGTAATAAGACGACCTCTGGGATGATATTTGGATTAGATGACACTTTATTCATTTATAATGTGCATACATAAAGGCAGTGCAACAGACAAACTAATACAAAAATAATAATACCATCCATAAACTCCCAAATGAAGACACCACCTGATAAAATCTACCCTTGAAAAGTGATGCCAGGTACAACAAACCTCGCCCCTCACACGTATTGTAGGTCATTTTGGTATGATCCAGCTGATGTCATCATCGACAAATTTCTTCATAGAATTTTTAAAATGTATAAAAAATGTTTAACTATGACCTACAATTCCAAAATATAGTCACATCTATTCTGGGTCACTGGCAATTTATGAACCCAGTTTGGTATGAATTCAATCAATAGTTTTGCTGCTAAAGTGTGAACAAACAAAGAAACAAAGCAAACCAAAAACAGTAGCCCTTTCCTTCGTGGGTCAGGGTAAAAAAAAAATGGATTGAACAGGGAAGGAGGATTTACATCAGCTCCACAGTCAGTCATGTGACTGGACCATAGACCAAAAACACGTGTTTTCATATCACTTATTCTTTATAATTAAAACAAACAGTGAAAAGAACCAAACTTGCCAAAACATGTCATCAGTCTCTTCCATTATGGTTCAGAAATCTGCTCAGCTGAACCACAAGACTGTGAACACTAGGCTCACAATGAAACCTGATCAAAACTTTAAGCTAATTTTGACATTTTTTTTAGTCAGTCACCATTTTCCAAGAATTAATTTACATGATGCGAGGTATTACAATGGACTGTCTTTAAAACCAAATCTTTAGTATACTTACACCATGATTCATAGACTCATTTGTGACTAATTGTGTTTAAATAGACATCAGCATCCTCAGTATTTGGTTGAATGTTGTTTTACAAGGAACACAGAGAACTTTTGATACACACTAAAATCCCAGTTACTTCTCTTTGCACAAGTGATTTGGCAGGAGCATGGCAAGATAATTTGACATTCGTGTAACTGGACTGTTTACTAATGTCTTACAGACTTGATTCTATTTCCCTCTAAAATGTGAAGTATAATTATTTTATTATAGAAAGACAAATCTATTTGTTCTTTGTTGCAGAAGTGAGACAGTGTCTTCCACCATTGTTTGTGCTTCAGGTTGTGTGAATAAGACACATTTTATTTTGCCTGTATATATTGGACATGTGTACGGTGGCCTTGAAGGGCAAACCACAACAAAAAAACAAAAAAAATGGCAAAGCACACAAGAAAAAGCAAATGATGCAAACAAGACAAAGGTCCTACTGGAAAAGGTCAGTACCTGCTGTGACCAGGACCTGGATGGATTGTCTTTCTGACCGGAAGAGGGACAGCGCTTCTGTTTGATCAGCGTCCACATCCTGGTCATGGCAGATACCTACATTTTCTGGTAGGACTTTTTTGTTTGCATGGTTTTCTTTTTCTTGTGTGTGTTTTTGTTCTTGTTTGCATGGTTTTCTTTTTCTTGTGTGTGTTTTTGTTCTTGTTTGCATGGTTTTCTTTTTCTTGTGTGCTTTTTCTTTTTCTTGCATGCTCTGCTGTTGTGGTTTGCCCGTCAGGGCCACCATACATGTGGGCATGCAACACACACTGAAATTGCAACTTTTCATTAAACCCATCACTAGCTAAACATTTGGAAACAAACTAAAATACACTGCAGAGGGCAGGGGATTTAATACTTTACTCTAGGGTACATCAGCCAAGAAATTCTCTGTTAGTCTGAGAAATCGAACCAGTCTCTCCATCCCTCCTGCCCAAAAAGCCTCAACTATCGACAAGGACGGGATTTGAACCAACTATGCGTGCAGAGTATAATGGATTTGCAATCTATCACCGTAACCACTCAGTCACCTCATCCACAACACTTGTGAATAAGGCAAGCTTCTCAGTGGTAAATTGGGACATGAGCAATGCAAGTTCATGCAAGAACAACCTGAACTGAAACTTTTTTTCTTTTTTTTTTTAAGGAATTGTATTGCATCTTGAATGATC
Organism: Maxillicosta whitleyi; assembly: GCA_029822895.1. NCBI lineage: Eukaryota > Metazoa > Chordata > Actinopteri > Perciformes > Neosebastidae > Maxillicosta > Maxillicosta whitleyi. The sequence continues at coordinate 6,191,012 of JAPSES010000030.1, read as the reverse complement.
TTATTATGACACTAGGATGCTGCTGCATATTAGGATGCTGGAAAGCTACTGAACAATAATATAGAAAGTATACGTGTACAATCAATATGATAAATTTGACATTAAAACTTACTCTGCATCTCGTCATTATCAAAAATTCTGCAGGCTTGTATATAACTACACATGACAGAAGGTGTTTGTTGCTTTAAGTGAAAATTCAGTGAATGTGTGATATTACTGTGCATCATACTTTTTACTTCTAAGTTTCTACAATTAGACTCAAGGTAAGATTCCCAGACATTATTCTGCATGGTGAGGCGCATAGTGCCAACTTTAAACTAAAAGAATACAATGACTAAGTAATCAACCGATAATCCCCTCAGTGTAACAGCACTACCAGTATAATTCGGTCTCAGGGCCTACATACCCAAAATGGTTTCAGAAAAGGACGATGTAAGACTGAGTTGGGTGTCTTTTGTCCGCTGTGTAATTGTGTTATCTCTGTCAAGCCCCTCCCTTCCCAGCTGGTTGGCAGAGACAAGCTAGTAATCGTTTGAAGAAAGGCATCCAATTAGGAGAAACCATGTCCGTCCTGATGTTAATGTTTGTGTCCTGACGACGCTGGTGGTCACAGGGGCCTGCTCTGCAACTGACTTTCACTGTGTGGGAAATCTGCATAACCCTTTGAGACATGGCGGTGGCTCAATATTAATTCCTTTAGTCATTAATGGCCTTTACACAAAGTCTTTCGTATATTGTTTTAATAGGGGAGCGGAGCTGACGTAAGAAGGGAGCAGTGTTCCGACTGCTCAAAAGGGAGGGGAGACCAAAAGGTTTCCATTGTCTCAAATGAAGTTGGCAGTGAGAGTGGTTTACTTGGATTCTCCCTGCATGGTGTAATTTGTGAGTATTATATTGATAACCTGCATTGAGCTTCAGTTCTGTGTTTGTCTGTGCTCTGCTGTAATAAGAAATGATGCCATGTGTAACCGAGGCCAAAGGGAATAAGATTTCAGCCAGACGGTTAAGTGAATCACCAACTGTGTTGCATGCGAAGTGTACATTTGCGTGACTTGTTGTTTATTGCCTACATTCAGCTTTGTGACTGTCTTCCACACTTGTGCCAAGTCTGTGGCCGTGTGCTTAAATCTCTACAGTGTGTTGCTTGAGAAAGTAGCATGTTTTTGTACCATGAGTTCTAGTTAATTTCACGTGGACTTTATATACCGAGACATATACGTTATATATTGTGCAGCATAAATATAAGCTTACCCACTGTATGACATCAATGAATAATATGGACTTAAGACTTATAAGTTTCCATTTTAGTAACAGTGTCCTCCAATGTCATACCCCTGTTGTTGACTTTTATTCAAGTGCAAATGTTAAATACTAATACATGTTTTCTGAGGAGTCCAGAGAGCTTTTGTTCCAACAGCAACAGTCATAAATCTGATTAGAAAACTAATTTGTCAGTTATGAATAATGGAGATTTTTCTTAAATTGTAGCTCAAGTTTGACAATTGGAAGTAATGTGTTGGATTTATTCAGCTTCATTATAAGTGTCCAGTGTCTGACATTAAATGTCATGGCTCAGCAATGACAGTTGGCTCATGTACCTGTTGCCTTTCTCAACAGATTTGGGCAAAAGAAAATGAGGCGCAATGAGTAAAAAGTTCCTTTAACTCTAACATATCCTATCTATGCACAGCACTTTGATTATAAAATGGTGAGAAAGTAACTGGCAGATAGTGAGGCCTAAATTCCAATTCTATCCCATACAGTTGTTTTCTTCCTGCATAGGATAAGTCCAATTTCCAACTTTTCTCGAGGACTGCCATTCCACACTGGCATGTACTCTCCAAATAAAGATGGTGAAAATCATTGGAATGTATCAACTGATACCATGAAACAAAAGTACAAAAGTTTGTAGTAGCCATGTCTGTTTTTAAGTGTAAAGGGGTAAATGCAGTATTAATATTCCAAAGTATCAGATGGGAGAAGTCATGTACTACACTTACCGAAACCGCCAATTAATGAATGTTACATCTCTACAAACAGCATTAATGACTGAATAAAGTATGAAGCTCATTTAACACAAACCTTTGTTACCTTATAATCATGTTTTCTCCTTTAAACACAAACTCAGTCAAAATAACAATTTGCCTTACCACCCCCACATGCTGTATCAGCTGATAGTTTACATTATATCTCTGTTAGCTTAGGTCTGTTTTAAAGACAGAAAACAATCACAGTAAAACTACAAATCACCACTGTTTTTTGACCGGTTTGTGTTGTCAGTAGCTGTACTACAGATCTATTTGGAATCATCCAAACTAAGGCAGAATTGTCACAGTTTAGCCTCAACTGTGATTAAACAAACTGCCAAATTAGCTTTTCATCTATATAAGTTTCATATTTATAGTGAAAACATAAGGATGGTACCATTTTTATTGTCGCTTTGTCACTTTATTTGACTCTGAAAGTTTTTTCTTTCCACGTCTCGTTGTTAACGTGGCCTTGGACCTAGGTTTGACTAACACAGGAGACCAGCAGAGTGACTCACTACTCCTTCTAGTGGTCAAATCCATACAGTGAATAAATTCAGTCGTCATGCCGTTAATACAATGTACACTAACATCTTTGACATTACATTTGTACTGCTTCTTTCTAAACGCACCTAATGTAAACTACGAAACATGATAAATAAACCTACAGCCAATTTTCCCCATTTCCCAATTCATCTGATATCAGTGCAGGCATTGATTTCTCATGACAGGACTACGGTTGTAATGATGTCATGGTGTTACGATTAATCGCGGGTTTAAATGTCACGGTTAATTAAACGTCAAGGCTGCCAGAAACCATCCCATGAAGTGCAGTAGATCAAAAGTGGAACCAAAGACATGCCAATATGTGCTTCCCAAACGCAAAGGCAACATTACACAAGTGCTGCATTCAACATTCCACAGGTAAAAATGGCAGAGAATGAACAAACCGACCATCTGTTTCTATCCACTTTTATGTTCAGACACGATAAAGTGCACAATGAATTCCTCCCAGCGAATGTTCACTGTGGAGGCTGGAGGTATTTCAGAATTGTCTTGAGTGTAAATATATTTTCAACCCGAGCTCACTTTTGTGGGAGTTTGTGTTTGCTACCATCATCTACGCAGCTTCAGCCTACCATTGCACAACCCATTCACAACAATCAGGCTGCACAGCTTTAGTAGAGTAAGGCCATTGTTCTCCAGCAGATCCCACCGTCATTCAAGCTTTGGGAGGGTTAACTTGTGAACTGATGCAGTAAACATGCTCTGTGTGAACACAAGGCAAACTGCCTAAAACAGTCTGATGAGCCTGTAGAGACCCCTGCCGACATTCGAACAGGTAATTAGGATTCATATTCAAACGTTTCACCTCATGCTCAAATGAATGTTCGAAGTTTGAATAGAAAGTGACAGCCCTAATAAGTACTGTTTTGCGCAACATAATCATAGTAATTGTGAAACCGCAATTATTTCTCTGACAGAATCGTAGCATCCAAATCTCTTATCATTACATCTTTAGACAGCTCCACAACAAAATAGCCAATGTATAAATATGTATCGTAGCTACGGTCAAAACATGAAGCTGTCTTATACTGGGCTTTTCAAAACTGTCATGATAAAGGTTAGGCAGATGCTATTTGCACCTGGGTGTTCCTAGACAAAAACGCTATTTACACCCGGGTCTTCATACTCGATAATGCGTATTTACACCCATGGTGCAAAAAGACATTTGGTTACTATTTGCACCCAGGTGTTCCTAGATTAAAAACACTATTTACACCCGGGTGTTCATAGCCAGTAATGCTATTTACACCCAGGTTTTCCCAGACCAAAAAAAAGCTATTTACACCTGAGTCATCATGGTCAGTAATGCTATATACCCAATAATATAATAAATAATGCCATTTGCACCCCCATTTCAATAATGTTATTAACACCCAGTGAATAAACAGTGTACCGTTGGCAGCCACACCAGATGGGTGTAAATAGAAGAAACGTGTCTATTTCGCTATTTACACCCAGGTTGCAAATAGACACTCCATAAAGGTTAATAATGGTTGTAATACTGTAAAATTAATACTCTAATATATTGTTGATTCACTTACCTCAGTCACATCATCTTGTTGTTTTGTGTAAGTTAAGTTAAATTAAGTAAATCAGGTGATATTTAACTTGACAATTTGCAGTGATGTAAATGATCTCAGTCAAAGCAACAAGATGGTAACGGAGTAAAATAGAGCCAGAAAATATTTTTAGAGTATTTAATGGATATTGGAATGGGCCAAAGTGATGTGAAGTACTACAAATCCATATTTCATCCCATATTTACTCAACCATGAAAGCACTTAACTGAAAATATTATCAATTATATATTTACGGTATTTTTTAGAAGCAAAAAAAATTTAACAAAATAAGCCTAACAGAGTTTCTTTGGGGTTCCCATTCTGATTAGCAGGCCCCACTTGCCTCACTTGCACTCTTGTGAATCCATGTGTTGTATTTGGCTCTGGTACTCAGCACATAAATGTGTTTGGCAGATCCATAGTGTAGTGCTCTGACTCATTCACAAGTGTTACATGTTAAGTTTGAAGAGGCGAACTCAGCTGGTTTACAATTTGTCAAAGGTGCCCCTGCCAATAAGTCCTTTTAATTTTATGGCAATGCCAATCAAATTTACAGGAGGGACCTCTGAACACTTCTGCAAACTTAAAAGGGTCAGGCCTGAAAAATGCAGTGTCTTAAAATCTGATGACATCTATATCTTTCCTCAGAGGATTGTACTATTTTCTTCGCTCTACGCTCTCATGGGAGGAAGCACAGCCACATCAGGATACCTGCCAAAACTAGCAACATAAATAATAATTTTAGCATTTTTGCTAATTTTGTAAATATTCTTCCTGTTTCTGTCACACGTGAGGCTACAAATAACCATGTTTAATTCAGCTGAGATTTTTTTTTTGTACTATTTGTATTTGTATCAGTAATGATTCAACCATAATATACATAATTATCTGAGTTTCAAATACACTTGGATAATGTAATTGAGTATTTCACAGTTGTATTCTGTTTTTCTGTTAGTTGGTTGTGTGAAATCAGCTTTTTGAGTTTAGTTAAAATTTATACTTTCAGCTGCCTGGAATCTCTATGTCTTGACTTTGCATAATCCAGACTTTTGTTGTTATTGGAAATCAACCAGGGGTTCTATAGCTTTCTTTCACTGCCTTCCTTAAGTATCCTGATGCTTGTCATTACAGGGAAATCTCAAGAAATCATTTTAAAAAATGCACTTCGACACATTGGAAAGGTGGCGCATTGATTATTTATGTCTATGTGGGTACTCCAGCTTCCTCACACCATCCAGAAACATACATCTCGGTATGTTTAATCTGAAGGCTAAACATCTAAAGCTCATGTGAACCACAAAAGGAGGTCTATAATCATTCTAAAATGAATATATTCTGAGGTGACATGTTGAAAAGCACGATCGTTAAGATGTTGGCGGTCCAAAAACATATCTATCCATGTTGAAGAGGCCGCTATACTATCAAATCCTGGAGGCCAAGAAGTTCTCCCTACCGCATAAACATGATGGCATCATACAGATGGGGATTTATGAGGATATTTTGAAACCTCATCTGGAAACATCATCGAGGAAGCAGATCTTTGAGTATATGTTTAAAATAATAAAATAAGGTAAATATTTTGTAGGTGCCATCACAAAGCCCTTTTCCTTAAAATGTGAAATTTCAGAATATCAAAAAAGAGGTTAACTGACTTTACAGAGGTAATATTGATATGTTCATAATTGTGGAAAACTAAATCTGAATGCATTTTCCTGAGGTGTACGTCGAGTGTAAACTTCTGTTCTTGACTGCTTATATACAGATATTATCAGACGATTGTCAACAGCGTCAGTTTATTTCAGACAACAGTGTCTGTAAGACTGGGAGGAGGTGTTCAGACAGCAACAATTACAGTCCCATCTGAAGACTGATCATCGTTTCTGTGCCACTTTCCCACAGCCTGTCCCCTGCCCGCTGGGACCTCCGATGCTATCTACTGCCAAATGTTTACCTAAAATGTTAAAAGAACAACATCAAGAAAAAAAACAAAACAAAAGTAAAGCATACAGACTATAGAAAATAAAATACATAGATCTGTATAATACCGACATCGTCATATATCATCAACATCAGGTGGTTGTTTTCAAGAATAATTACATACAACAGTAAAATACCACACAAGTTCATACTATCTACAAACTGATATAAGTGGAGCTAATCCAAACACTGACCCACCCTGTGATTGAATATAATTACAGATGGCCTTCCCGACATCATTCACTAAAGCCGAGTTTGCGTCAGAATTTACAGAAGAAATGAAATATTAGGGAGCAACATTATCGCTTCTATCCATTTGAATGAAAGCGCTGAATGATGCTGTGACGGCTCTTTTGTCGGTCAACTCACACTGACCATGGTTTTGAGGTTAGTCTGGGTTCAGCTCAGATCAAGAGGTCACATCCTTCAGTATTTGTCAAGTTGATATACTACTGGCAACATAATTAAAAGGCAGGAGGTTGTCGGGCTGGCGGCACAGGCACTTTACAGAGTGTTGTTTTCTTTGGGCACATGGTGAATCTTGAACTGCATATTTTTCTTTTTCCTGTATGGATTTCACATTTGCATGGAAAAATCTTTCTTGTGTGTTTGGATTTCCATTGTGTGGACAACATAAAGGGCTCTGGGATGGGATGTGGGAAAAGGGAGTGTGCAGTTTGACTAAGTGCATGTTTTGATGTCTATTTGACAGCCTTGGTCAGTGGCTGATGTCGGTACATACACAAACTTAACGGCCATCCTCTTTCCTCCTCTTAAATTCACTGAGGGGAAACCATCGAAAGGCTGCTACTGAAGATATCCCACAATATAAAAATGTGGAACACATCCAGTACATACAATGTTCAGTCATTATGCTAAGCCTGAAGCACTTTCAACAACCGAAGAATTAAACATTTGTGGCTGCAATGATATAAAATTACTTTAAAATGTAAAAATGATCAAGAATCCCTGTAATGTGGACTGTAAACTTGCTGCCCTTTAATTTAAAAATAAGGGCTGATTTTCAGATTTCAGTGGTTCCTTAAACACTATTTTGCAAGGAAGTATTTCAGTCATATGATTTGTCTTGACAAATTGTGGTCACAAAGCAATTGGGCAAACAATTGCTGCAAAACTTTCACAGAAGTATTTTTTTTTTAATTGGATATGGATGTCTGCTCAAAATGTATCTGATTTTATCATCAGTACTAATTATTTGAATGAAGTCCAAATACATGCTAAAAACTTCTCTGGGGAAGATCTATTGAATAAAAGCGGACAGCTTCTCCCTCTAGCTGAACGGAATGTGGATATTGGCATTCATTTAAAATAACACACCTAAATATATATTTCTTAATCATGCACATTTGTCTCCTTCAGTCATGCTGGTGTCTTGGTTAAGTAGCTCTGTGAAGCCCTGCTGCTTCAGCTAAGAGTGGCTGAAAAGTACCTGAGCATTCTGTCACCTCATCAAGTCTGCGTTATGACCTTAGGTAAAGCCTTTGACAAACGCTGGGTGTTGTCTCCAGATTAAACTTCCTAAAAAAACTGGCACAGTTACTTTCCCCATTCTTCTCTCGGTTCCCCTCTTTATTGCTTTTTCCGGCTTCTTTTCGTTGTTGTACAAATGTCCTGTGTATGAGGTGTTTAATAAGTGTTCACATTTCCTTTGTAACAGGAAATAATAAATCCCAACTCACTATTTCAACAAACAAAATGTACTACTATCCCTCAACAGCTAATGGGAGAAAAGTGTGCTTGGCACATGCATGTAACAATGATATGCCAGGTGCTGCTATTCTGTTATTGAGACGGTCTGGCAGAGACTTTCTTGGCATAAGACAAGGCAGTCATAATTTTGCTTGACACTTAGCGAGTGAGCGTGAGAGTTTTTTTTCTAGGTTATAATAAGAACTGACCTTGTGGCCATCAGTATGGAGTCACTGACCAAAGTACTGGGGCATGAGGTAAAGCAAGCCTGAAACATCAGTCGTACAATTTCCTGCTGTGTGCACCATAATGCAGACATGATGCTGTACCTGTGGCCAGCTTTGCAAGTCTGGATCATGGTAAAAGTCAATCCTGATGACATCAAAAGTATGAAACTGCTGGCATGAAGGATTGAAATACCTTTCACATCCCTGTGACTAATGTCATCTCCACAGGCTAAATAAAGCCATCCTGTGTCTTGTTACACATGCAAGTTATCTAAGTGATTAAACTTTCTGCTGCTCACCTTACAAAAGCAGTCAAGACTAAAGAGGGTTGCATCAGATACAAGGTCTTACGTGAGGGGTAAGAAATTCATAGAGTGAAAAGTACATCCCCTGAGTTTTCCTTGGACTTTCCTGTCTTGCAGAGGGTCAGTATGCAGAGTCAGCTAAAGGGGGTTGAAGGTGACCCTCAAGCACAATGCAGTAAAATGTTTGCCAAAACCAGGACTTGAACCTGGTTTGTGCAGTTAAAGGACAGCTGACAATGTACGAGTCTCGCCACAGTAACGCCATATCACTGCCGACGTGGGACGGAAAGAGAATCCCTGACCCAAGTGAAAAAGACAATAGAAAATATGACATGGGAACATCTCAACTGTCTGGTTCTCCAACACTGAACACCATGAGTCACATTAGTGAGGGGATCCCCACGTCCAACCTGAGGGAACAACTCATCCTGTTTATCCGCCCTGTCCTCTGGGCGACTGGAGAGAGGGATCCCCGCAATTCCTGAAAGTGGAAAACGACGGCCCCGTGTCATTTGTCTGGACAATGACTGACAGGATCTCCTAGGGCTCCAAAGCAAATGAGGGCAAAGGAATTTCCATGAGGTTAAGCAGACGTGGGAAGATCTGTTACCAGTCAGACCCAAAGTGGGGAGACGTGGTCGCCTCTGCTCACTTCTGAGGTGCTGACTTCTTCAAAACTATTTCACTTGTAGGGAAAAAAAGAATTAATAGAAGTCATAAATCACTTTGGACATATCCAATTTGCATTTTTTTTTTTTTTATGAACAACATTTTGTTCTTCATAACCCTACAAAGCATTGCACAAGAGCAGTTCTCACCTATTTCTTGCCAGGATATCATTAGTTGCCATTTATCTAATATCATTTTATTCTTTTAATTCTTTTTATTTTTATCTTTATTTAATCAGGCAAGCCATTTAGAACAACTTAATATTTACAATGGCAGCTTGGGCAAAAGACAGAGACTCTCAAGAGAAAAAGATTGCGCCAAAATAGATATATTAAAGTTGAAAAAGTTAAAAAAGAGGCAAAGACTTTCAACACACCCACTACAAGTATTACATGCCATTTCCAAAATGTCATTAAGTAAAACTCATAATAAATAGAAGTTCAACATGTCTTTGAATTTTCATTTAGTTGAAAATGAAAAAACTGCCTAAATCCTCCAAATATGCACAGATCCTCACTTATTCCATAAATAAACAGGCTGTTGTAGATGATTGAGCACACATCTGTGATTTCAACTTAATTTCTCCTTCAGCAATTCACTTATTCTTTTTTTTTTTTTCTAAAGAAGCATCTTTCCCACTAAAGAGTTCATATCCCATAATTGTAGATCATTCATTTATCAGACAGGAGTAGTTGTTTGTTTACCTGCTTGACTAGTTCAGCTACTTCCTGTAACCTTCGTCAAACTAGTCAAGCAGGTAAACAAACAACTACTCCTGTCTGATAAATGATCTACAATAACTGTAAGTGGAAGATAGTATGAAACTTTAGCAGAGTTCATATCCCAAATCCATTCCCTCTGTGGACAAAACTATACACCTTCAGGTTGTTAACATTCCATTTCTGATTATATAAAACATTGTGTTAAACATATAACATATAACAACAGAACATATAAAACAATTATAATGATCAGAATAGCCAAAAATAAACATAAAGACAAAATAAAAATATTTATTGCAATTATATTGTTTTTATTAAATTTCAATAATCATTATGGAGCCCCGCCCCTTGTTAGAAATGAAAAACCTAGTATCAAAACTTAAGTGTTCAAAGTTCTTTGTTTAGTAAATGATGATAGTGTAGTTCATCCATCCATCCATTTCTTGAACTGCTCAGTCCTTCAGAAGGTCTTGGGGGGTGCCTATCAACAGGTGACGGTGGGGGGGCTGCAGGTCTCGATGTGTTAAAATAATGTAGGCATCTAGATTTAAGTAAGCAGTGTTTTGTTTAGGAAAAGATACTGGTTTGGGTCAAATATTACTAGACTTTTTTAATATTAAACTAATCTTATCAGTTTTTTTCTGATCTTAAATAAACCTGCATGACTGCAATGTCAGAGACATGGTTGAAAATGAGTAGTTCCTAACTTTGTCATCACTTATGTAGAGATATTGACATGAAACATACCTTTAGTCCAGAAATGCTGAGATTGCAAGTAGGTATTTGTGGTTTGCACAAATGACAGCCTGAGTTACTTACACTTAGTTTTAAGCAGAGATTGGTTGTGACATCTCTGCGAATCCCTTTAGTGGAAAATATAGCTGTCTGCTTCACTGATGACTGATGCAGTCATTATGTTTTCATGTCACTTATCTGACTAAATCCCCTTTTGAGCTCTGAACTCTTGAACATTTTACTTTGTTATTATGAGAGTCTTCCATTCCTCCAATCTCCTCATCATCTATTTGCATTGGATCCTGGTGCTGTAACTCCACTGCTGTCTGTAGATATTGGCCAAATAAAAACATAGCTTTCATCATACCAGGGGGTCAGTTCAATGGTCAGGTTATAGGGGTGGACACAAATATCCCACCCTGTCAAACCTAATTCTCCTGACACTTAAACTTAGCTGTACAAAATCCCACACCCAGCAGCCTCCCACAGGCCTAAAACATGTATTGCCTGAGCACAAGGAACCAGAGGGAGGGTGAAGAGAGCGGAGTGGTTTCTTTTGTTTTATCGAGGCTGGCATTCCCTCTCCCAGCCTGGTCTGTTCTGTGCTACAAGGGTGCAGCTCCAGTGGCTTAGGCCACTGGTGGCACCTGTCTCCTCTTCAGCGCCAGGCCGGGGAGACTGCCCTGCTAGCCTTGATCCCCACGCTAATTATTTTCAAAGCAGCCGGGATTTATATCACACTCATGCAGGCGCCAGTGGCACTGTTGCTCCCCCAGGAAGCAGCTTTTCTGGCTTTTCTTTCTTGCTTGGTGGGCAGAGATTGTCACTGTGGACAGGAGCAGCCCTCGGGCACCACAGAAGCATCTGGCCATCTGGTTGGATCTGGATGGGATCCAGCATCAGATTGCTTCAGTGGAATTGGTCTAAAGAGTCATTTCTCAGCATCCCAGTAAAGTTAATCAGTAACAATAGGTGTGTCTTCAACTTACACTGTATTAACTGGACTGTAGGATCTGATATTTAAATGGATCGTACTCATATAATGCATTTTTTACACTTTGAATGTACAAACCTCATAATCACTCATACACCAGTGGGAGGCTGCTTCGATGCAGGGTACTGCCAGGCCCTGCTGGGAGCAATTTAGGGTTCAGTGTCTTGCCCAAGGACTTTTTGACATGTAGACAGTCAGGATTCAAACCACCAATCCTGCTCAACCACCTGAGCCACGGCTCAGTAAGTTTACCAAAAACTGTAACAGTCACTAGTTTTTGTTATTCGAGTTGATGAACGAAGCATGAGGTAGGTATTTAACAGGTAGTTAAATAATCCAGTTAACAAATAAATTGCTCCATATTTTTGTAAATCACAGACCTGTGTAATTTTTAAGCAAAAATGTATTTTACACCAATAGTTTTTTTTTAGATAGTCTATAACTATTTTTACATTGTATTCTTTTAACAACTGGAATCAGTTAAAATCAAAAGATTAAATATAAACATAGATGAAGCTGATGCTGTTTCAAGCTGTTATGGAAAAATGAAGCCGCTTTCCTATGGAGACACAAAGTCAAGTTCAGGACATGTGTGACCGAATATGATCAACAATCTGTAATTCCTGCTGGGAACCACATATTTAACCCCTTACCTGTCTGAAAATGAATGTAATTAGACACAAATCTGCATTACAGAGATTTCTATCACATACAGGGAAGGAATAGATGAATATATAGAAGCCCAGTGTACTCTTATACCACTTGAATTATAATACACTGAAAATGAATTAAAGATTTATTTCTTGTAAAAACTATGAAGCCTATTTAATGGTTTGCTGAGTAAGAATAAATGAGGTTTGTGTTGGAGTTTGCATGGCACTGGTCATTCACTGACATAAATATCTAATGTCCAAGATTTTTTCTACTTCATGAAATACAGGAAAAATAGCAAATCAATGAAAAATTATGTGGTAATTATACATATATATGATTTGCAGAAGCAAACAATGGGAGTATTATTTTCTGGTGAGCAGGGATAAATATTTTCTATCTAAAAAGAATAATCTGAAGACTCTTTAACTAAATTAAATCACTGAGATATCTAATGTGTACAGGATTTCATATAAGGAAAACTGGACATTGTATACTTTAGTTATATGTAAAGTACTTGTATCTCGATGTAAAATTCAACAGACAATAATCTGATATGACAGGTTGTTAATAGAGAACAAGAGCAAAGGCTTTTACTAAATATACTATACACTGTGATTACCTGCGAAGGAGTTAATCTTTAATTATTGCCGACTAAGTCAATGGAATATCAAAGAATTTTCCGTTTTCTTGGTAGGAGCCCAGTTTCTTCTCAAACTGACCCTGTATTCAGGATGTACACCCTGCACCTTTTCAAATAGGTGAAACATAATGGTTCAACAGACCATAAAACACACAGGAACCTGAACTGTGACCTTTTTCATACAGTAGCCTATTCTCTCCTCTCTTTGTTTTCCGTAGAAACCAATCTGGATCATTAATTTTATGAACACCTGAGGGCTTGAAGTAATCTTTGATGTTTTCTGATACTCTGCACTTAACATTCCACATGTACTTCTCATCTCGCTCGAGCCTGATGTGACTGACATGTAAGTTATGTCCCAACACCAGGAAAATAGGAAGAGGAAGGAGCTCTTGGCTGTTTGCCATAATACGGTACACCGCTGAGATAATGTCTGCATTTGATGATATTGTCATGGTAGGGGGTGGGGGGGGCAGTGTACTCCAGACCCGGGCAGTGCACTTGTAAACACACCTTCAGAATATAATGGACCAATTGACACAGGTTCATTTATGGGGCAGCGAATTCCCTCCTTATCTAGAGGCAATTGCGAGTGACTTATCCTTGTATTTCCCCCAATTATGCCTTCCATAAGAGCTAAATTGGAAAAAAAAAAAAAAAAAAAAAATCAGGATGCCCTCATGGTTCGGATAAATAACAGAAAGAATGAGTAAATGGTCATACGACTCCAGCAAGTATGATAATAAAGATCCGGTCATTTCTCTTTAATTTTTGTTTCTTTCCACTTCTCTATTTCAGCCATTGTTATGAAGTGTTTACATTTACCAGACTGGCAGATCCATAATGATGTGTTTGTGTCTAATTGACCAACTGGCAGGGGTGCTGTTGCTCCTTATTGCCTACAGGTAAAAAGCCTTTAAGTTACTCACTCTGCATCCCAGAGGAATCCTAGAAAAAACAAACCACCATGTTTGACCTTTGGAGAGACTCTTGTAGCGACAGGCTCCTCTTACAACTCATATCAGCTTCCATTGAACTACAAACAAAGGCTCAGTAATAGTAACCAAATAGACAAGCTGAGCAAAGGTCTGGCATGGGCAGGGGAACATTATGAGGCAGATCAGACTACATTTAGACAGTTATTATTATCAAATACAATAAATAATACTTTCTACATACGTTTATATCCCCATTACTTATTGACAAGTGGCGGGTTAGCAGCCACAGATCCATCATTATCACCTAAATATGTTTATCTTAATTTAATGGTAAAAAAAATAAATAAATAAATCACACATTTCACATCAAAAGTCACAATTTTCCAGCTTACATCCACAGTGACGCTGGACAGGATGGTACAGCCAGGGGAGTAGCCCATTACAACTGATTTTATAAATATTTAGGCTTAGCCACATTAAGCTGATTTGGGTACTTTACTCTGCTGGTCTGCCATGAACACTTGAGTCTAAATCTGCTTAATTCGTACTGTGCCACTCTGCGCGAGTTTCACATTCTCTTGAGATAATATAAATGCCTGATTTTACAGTTATGTCATCCTGCATTTCTTTATATTTAATGCAGGTTTCATGGATACTGTGAGGCTTTGTAACTGATGACAGTGTCTTTGAGTCTGATATGGTGTTTTTAGGAGGCTTTGAATAGAAAATAGAAGGTTCCCATCGTCATCTTGGGAAAGTCTAAGCAGATCTGTGATAATTGATTTGGGAAGCCATCAACTCTAGATAGTCTGGCATTTGTGAGTTATGGGCGAGTAAGTATCCAATACCAGGTTATTGTGGCGAGACAGCGGAGATGTTGCGGTCATGGGATAGGCTAAACTTTCTGGGTGAAGGGTAGCGATCCTTGTGGTTGACTGAATGAACAATTACTGGAAGATTAAAAAGGGCTTCAAGAGAAAACATGATGAACGTTATAAAGAGCTGAAATAGAGATGTTTGTTTTTCCACTAAACGCTTCGCTCAGTTTTACATCTTTGACATTTTTGTGGAGCTCAACCAGAATATAGATGCAGACAAAAAGACTGTGGTTTATCTTTGATCCATTTCCTCAAGGTGCTGGTTCTAACCACACTACAAAAAAATTTATTAGATTCTGTTATAAAATTAACCGAAATAGGTGTGTTTTGTGCCAAGAATTGGACAAGTTGTAATAAAAAGCCTTGTATGCTATAACTATTTTTCAGACGCTACTTTAGAATTAAATATACCCAATGTGTGTTTGTATTTCTGTTAAAATAACCCCAAATATTTACAGTGATACCCATCAAAAGCTCCTCCTTTTCCGTGCATCAGCGCTGCGATCCGAGCCTGTTACCCTCACTCACTCCCTCACCGAATCTACTATCTTGGGCAAAATTCTTAACACAGCCAATGACAAGCTGGTCACACAAGTATTATGTTTTATGTTTTCCCCATTGCTGTCTAATGTTTCACATTGAGGTTGGGACCATCAAGCAAACTACAGCTCACAAAAGAATGGGCCCATTGATTCCCAGAGGAATAATTTTAGTGGAGGGAGTATTTAGCACAGGCCCAGCTAGAGAGAGCTATTAGCTGCTTCTCCAGCTCTGTGATCCATGACTGGAGAGGCTCAGTGTGAGAAGAGAAAGAGGACCCTCGCCTGGCACTGCATCCACACTCATTTCACCCTGCAAACAGTGTGGAGGGCCCACTGAAGTCATGTTACACAGGCTCATCTCAGCTCTTAAAACGCTGCCAATATGGCTTCCTCTTCATATTTTTTAATCTGAGGTCTAATGCAAACAATGCATCTGATTTCCATCAGCATCATTTTACAGCAACTTTATCTTTTATTATGATAGTACACAAAAAAAAAAACACTCAAAACGGTCTACTGCACATGAACAGCAAACTGACAGAGATATAATATAAACAATATCAGTGTTCAGGAAACCACTGTGCTTGCTGCTGTGTATCAACAGGTCTTAGTCAGGACGCTCCGAGATTGGGCATGAATTCCTCGTTCTCAGGAGAAACCAAAGTGGTCCATCATTACCTCCTCCAAACTCCCCCTTTTCCCATTTCAGCACTGCACTGAACTAAGATATCAGCTAACACATTATCCTCTTAGCCCTGGAGACTGATAGCCACTGAGGGCCTCGAGCCAGGAGCAGCCATACAGGTCAGGGAATAAAACGGGCGTCACTGTTACAGCAACAGTAAATTTAACACAGATCAGATATTGCTGACTTATTGATCCATTGCCCAGCTGCAATGCATACAAATCACATCTTTTTTTTTGGCAAAAACATGAATAAAAAATTGTAGAAAATAAATGTTTTTTGTGCGTATTAGTCATTCGGTACGTAATTGCATCTCAAATGGATTGAATATGTCATTTGTTTACTGTTGAATTAAATTGTCTGTAAATGCCCATTGATTTTTAGTCAATTAAACAGAAATGAGCCCCACCCTGTCCATATTAAGGCTATAGTAATAACATCATCATTTTCCTACTATCACCATATATCTGATGACATTATCCTGTGTCTGTGCTGCCCACTGTGACTTTCTTCTTTTTTTCTTTTTAAGAACATTTGATTGTAATTCTTGGCTCAGTCCACTTTCTGTCAACAGAGGAAGCCAAACCCACCAGGTTTTTATGATTAAGTAGACAAAGTCAGGAGGGCTTTATTCCAGACTTCTTGCCAAGTCATTTTATATCACTTTAACAAGCCAAAAAACAAACTTATGAAATCACATTAATAGCTGTCAATGTAAAAGAAACAAAAGTCCATAATAGCTTAGAGATGTTTTACAAGCAAATCTGGCCTTCCTCAGGCATCATGTTTTTCATCAAATCTTGTAGGCATTTTATGTAATAGCTTGAGCCCTAAAAGTGAGATGTCATGCAGCTAAAAACATTACAGCAGCCCCACGTGCTGGCAGTAGCCCAAGATGCACCTGCACTTTCAATTACTCAGCGAGTGTACTTCTCTCCGCTAGTCTAGACACCCAACACCTGCTGTACATTAATCTGTAAAGGCCTCCGCTGCCGGATATTCCCAGTTAACAAGACAACATCTGATTGCCACACCTTTCCCCAGTCTACCCAGTGGAAGGGCTGAGCATCACTTCGGACCAGCTGATGTGTGTCACAGAATGTATCGATGGGGCCTCAAAGGAGGGGAAAGCCAGGAAGGTGGCAGATCCGCTTCACATGAATTTGCCGGTTTGGCACAGCTATCGTCAGCTTGGATGAAATTGAACACCTCCATACAGCTTCACTGAAAGGTTACAGTGTTTCTGGATTCCATCCATGGGCTTGGTCCTCGCCAGCCACCCTCTTTCGCCATTTTCACGGTGACGTCATTAGTCCCTGTAGTCAGAGCTGGCTACTAATTCAAAGTAATCACAGAATGAATTGCATACTCGTATTTTAATGACTTCCAAATTTTAAAAGCAGTAAACTCAGCGTGCATTCTGTGTTTGCATGTACAGAGCCACCCAAATGTTCTGGTGACTTAATTGGAATAAATACTCAGTGACATAACACGCATTTGCTTTCTTTTCTTACAGCTTATGCAGGACCGCACTGTTAAAAAAAAAATAATAAAAAATAACAGAATAAGCTTTTAAGACAACAAACCTGGAACAACAAAGTCAGCTCAAGATACTAAAGCTGAGCGAGGTGTCTGCAGACAGCTGTGCACTTTTACAGGAGTCAACGCATAACCAGTAAGAGGCCAGTGTGTACATTTTACTCCAACGTCAAAGGTCATTTTACAGAAAACACACCTGCTTCATTATTAACTGTAGTCCTTGGCCAGACCTACAGGTGGTACAATAATAGCAGACCACATCAGCAAAACATTCAACAAGTAATACTGGGTGACTACACAGTAAAAATACTCACTTAAGTTCTGTTTGACTGTCATTTATTAAATATACTATATACTGATGAAAATGCAACAGTATAATGATGGGATACACTGTCTTTTGTTAATATGATCAGTGGTAGGACTTTATTTAAATAATTCATTACTTTGAATTGCACGAGCTGTTGTTTTGTTTTTATTGTACTCAAAACATATATGTGTCTATTGAATTTGGAAAATAATAACCTTTTTTTCATATAATAATAATAATCACTGGATTCTTTAACTTTGTATTAAATGATAATTAACATAACCACTGGGTCAGGTTTAAACATTATCAACTAGAAGGTGCACTCACAGAACACAGACCTCCTGCAAGGCTAACAGTCTGCTCTTCTTCCTGTTCAAATAATATTTCACAAATATTATCACACCAAAAACATACTAAAAAAAAAAACAAACAAAAAAAAAACACAAATTAAAGCCTCTGTGTTCCTGCTTTCTGTCAGCTGTTCAGTTGTTGTTGCTGTTTCCTGAAAATTAGCACAATAGTTCTGGTGTTATCGAGCTGAAAGGCTTTAATAAACAAAACAAAAAAAGATATAAACAAAAAAACACACATATATGGTGGTCAACCACAAGAGGATCTCCCCTGGATTTGTCTGGACCAGTTCATCCAGAAACATGTGAATTTGCGGTTACTGGGTGTCATTTGATGATAACGACCTAAGGTCACTGTGATTTGAGACTGCAAGGTGCACCCATCTACCCTGGCTGGTTGCAGCCAAGGAATCCAGCACATACTGACAGCTGCAGCACTGTGTTGAGTAAAGTGAATGTAAGGAAACACACAGAGAAGGAGACAGTTGCTCAACCTGTCGACAACTTCTCCATAATTCAATAAGTCAAGGTGGAGGACCATTCCTGCGAGGCTACAGCGGCTCCGTAAATAGCTGTCTAACATGATGAGTGTTTTTTTTCCATGGTAATCTTGCTTGTCTCTCTCAACAAGCTGGCTAACATAATTGAAAACATGGACCTGAAAAAACACAAGTATCACTGACACAAGGAATGTGGCTTTGTCCTGGATGGTAACGCTTTCACTGTCCTGTTTTAACTTGTTCCAAGAATCTCTGAATCTGTCTACAGGTCACCTTGTTCAACAATGCACCCCTTGTCCCATTATCTTTAAAATGAAATTATTCATCGCTGTTTTCATGCACGATGACAATGTTTCTAACTTTTACATTGCCAAGAAAATACTGTTCTGTCAGTGTACTTGAAAGGAAAACATTTGTTCAAGATTTTTGAGCCTGATTGTGGTGTTGGGCAATTTGTCTTTTCACTAGGTCAGCTTTTGCACTGCTGGTGAGACTATTTGAGAAGTAGCTCTGTATTTCTTGTGTTTTATCATCTCGAAATATTTGCAAACCTAAATCAGAAAGCGGAGTGTTGACAGTAAATAAGGATTTTTGATGAACCTACCGCAGACGGTTGCCTCAATTTCCTCTCCAAATTCCCCTTTTTGTCAAAGAAAAGCGCTATTTCAACTTTCCCACCATCTCCTCTCAATATATCTGCCCCACTCCAATTGTGACTTAAGTCTCTGTTGGACCCTGGCCAGCGTGTTAACTCCATCTAAATCAATGGATTAACAATTTAGCCCAACTCCACCGCACACACACCACCAACACTAATCTTAAAGAGCTGACCTTGGCCAACAAATGACCAAATTCACACAAAATGGAGACCCGCCCCCACAAACAATGTGGACTTTCCTTTCTTCTGTGCTTATGAGAGGCTCCTATTGAAGCAGCGAGCCACACTTGTTGAGATCATGGTGACAGATCCTCAAGTACCTCTCTGTTAAACGAAACCCAACCATCCTTTGGGATTCAATTTAGTTGGCAAATGCTTGTCACAAAAACAGCGAGGGTGGGAATCCGACTAAAGCAAACTATCTTGCATTTATAGACAGGATTACTATCTCCTTAGCTCATTTTCCCACACCATATTTGACATCGGTGTTGCAACGGTAGAAGTGGTGAGTGAATGAATGAGTTGCCTTTCCGTATGCTCACGACTTTAGCCTATTTGTACAACACTGTCTTAAATTATGGCCAATAGCAGTGGTTTCACCGCCTCCCATTAGCAGGCAGCGCTGGTTGTGACCCATGAGGTCAGCGTTAATGTTGAACCAGTGCCATAGCGTCTGGTACAGTCGACCGGTGTGCAGCTGTGCAGGTCTCGGGGCTGGAGGTCCACTAACACACTATTTGTCACACTGTTTGTCATTCCACATGTCAGTCATTGTAAGCTCTCTCATGCCAACATGAACACATTCAGTAAGAGGATGCAAGAGGAAAGTATTGCCTCTTCCTGTGTTAACATCAACATTTCCCATATTTTAAAGCTTTCCCATGCTGTCCAAGGTCTATATGTTCCAGCCGCTACTAGTCATTAAGGTCAGCACGTATATACCTTCATTTCACTGAGGCACGTATAGATTTATAACACATTGCTGCTTTATCTTTAAAATGAAACCATGTCCATGTCTGCAAGATATTAGTCTAAAGCAAGAAGAAGAAAAAAACTACCCTGGGTTTTCATAAACATTGAAAAATCCACTTAACAGCACCTCTAAATCTCACCAATTACCATTTTTTATCTTCAAGTGTAGAGGACAAGTTGTGGTTTAATGGTGTTTAATGCTCTGCTCCATTTCTTGGCTGAGTTTCGTGACCTCCAAGAGTTTTGTTGTCATAGAGAGGTAGCCAGGCAACCAGCAAAAAAACTAAGTTTCTTGCAGACAATAAAAATAGTTCCCAGTATGTTATTCCCAGTAAAACCAGTAAACTACCTTGGTGTAGGTCTGAAGTCTGTATAAGAACTGCACATATGAATGCTTCTTAAATGCCC
>JAPSES010000030.1:6150080-6170349 GCA_029822895.1 Maxillicosta whitleyi | reverse complement strand
ATATTAGCTAGCATACACAGTTAAAATAGGTAGACACTTGGAAATTAGGAACATTATGGCAGAAAAGGTGGCGTCAACAGGTCGTAAACGCAAAACTGTGTTAGAGAAGGAAGGCTACTGCCAAGAAAAAGGCTTTAGAAGAGCGAAGGAGAGTGAAAATCAATGTGGCATATAAGCGGTGGCGTCAACTGAAGGACCGGAAAGGGCTGCGAAGTGACATATTTCTACTGGATAGGAAAGATAACATTATGTCTTTATGATTTTTTTTAGAGTATTCATTGGATTCTGGCATTATGATGTCATTTTAACAAGTATCCAACCAGATGGAGGATAATAGAGGATAAAGCTAACTTTAGTGGGCTGCTAGCCTGTCATCAGTCTGACGGTAATCAGCTGTTCTTACTAGCCCGAGATGACTTGGAACAAGTATCAAATAACAAGTGAAAAGTCCAACTAATCCCATATACTAATAAATATAACATCAGATAATATTGTTTAGGTTCATTATGATGTCAATTATTTTCTAACTTGTGAATGAACTGTAAGAAAAAGTTAGCGAAGGTTAGCGTATTGAGGCTCGTGAACGTGAACCTTCGGAAACAAAGAGTTCCAGTAATCTGGAGGCGTGGCTTCGGGGAGGAGTCTGAAGAAAGGGGTTGGGACTTTTGAATTGTGTCTTTTCAAAATGTAGCCTGCTCAAGCCATTTTTTTAACATCTCATACCCCACCTTTAATGTATTTTTCCAGAAGGTTTTTCAGATTGAATTGCTTAATTCCCAGTAGTGTAATGTGAATAAAGTTATTAATAATTAATAAGGTAATAAATTAATAGTTAATAAAGTTATAGTCGAGGCCTTCAGTGGGCAATAGTAAACCATACACACCATACATACAAATACTAGACTACAACCCTGGTTCAGCTCACACAGCTATGCACAAATAATGCACGTTTTCAGATGTGAACTATAGTGGGCATGATACAATACTCCTAAGAGAGTAAAGCACTCATGTGTGACTTATAAATAAAGTCCATGTGTCTGTGTTTTCTGACTGTGTTGAATAATATTCCCATGTAGTTTTCATTTTCAGTTCATTCAGCACACCTCTTTTTTGTAAGAGATGTCTTCCATAGGTTTTTATCCATTTGAGATACACAAACAAGTGCTCCACAGACACTGTAAACCAGGGATGTCAAACTAACATTGGTTCAGGGGCCATTTACAGCCCAATATGACATGAAGTGGGCCAGATCATTAAAATAATAACATATAATATATAAATGATATCAGTTCCACAATTATATGTATAATTTATATGTTTTAGTGTGAAAAAAGTAAAGTTGTATTGTTAAAATGTTTACATCTACAAACTATCCTTTAAAAACATGAGAAAAACATGAACAAAATATATATATATATTTTTTTTTTACAATTTATGCCATTATTTGGCCTCAGTTCCTCATTTTCACATGTTCATTATAACGTACAGATCACAGTGGATCTACAAATACACAAAATAACAGGTAGAATAGTGGTACAATTACACTTAATTCTGTTGAGACATTTCAGGTCATTCATATGTGTTCAGGTTGTTCATATTTTTTTATTTATAAAAGGCTAGTCTGTAAATGTAAACATTTTTGTGTATTTTAACTTTTTTTTACATTAACAAAAGGAGAAAATATTGTGGTTTTTATTATTTATAGTTTATTCTGATAGTGTTTTATTGGTTTGACCCACTTTAGATTGAATTGACCCAAAATTATTTGAACATTTTTGATGGTTAGCAGCTGAAGCAGAGGGGCAGGGCTGGAATGTGAAGGTGTGGCCAGTGGAGGTCGGCTGCAGAGGCTTTGTGGCAGGGTCCACCACAAGGCTCCTGAAGGAGGTGGGGATCAGAGGGCAGGCCCAACGGACGCCAATTAAAGAATTTGCCACTGCAGCGGATTGGGCCAGTCACTGGCTGTGGCTGAAACGCAGAGACACAACATGGGCCGCCAAGTGACCGTGCAGTGCCACCGCTCCACACACACACACACACACACACACACACAGGTCTGATCAGCCTGTGGTGGGAAAACCTCAGCGGAGGGTCTATTGTGATAAGCGGCCCAAACACCTGATGATGTGTCGAACTGATGGCACTGCACGATCAGCGCCTGAGTCCACCCCACCCACGAAGACCTCAATTCCTGCGCTGATTTACTTTGGGATCTATAACACCTAGTCCTGTTAAGAATTCTGAATTCAGTGGAATGTTTCTATTTCACTTCATTTGGCCCCCGGGCCGCATGTTTGACACTGGGTTTGGTAGTCAGGCATGTGACATACTGCCTGTGACAAAAAAAATATATCCCTCTCAAAAAACTTTTACTGTAAAAGTTTGACATGACTTTTAACTCAGCTTGAGTCTTTACAGGTCGATCTGTGCGCCGTCACTCTCCATCAGACTCCGGCGTTCTGCCTCTGGAAAGGTCTGCGTAAATTTTTGAAATTGCTTGGAATCCAGCGAACATCAGCCAGTTAGTGGATGTAGTTTGGGTGTAGGTTTTCCTTTCTCAATTGTTTCTGTTTGGAATAAAAATTGTTCTGACACACAATATCTGATGTAGCATTGACAGCGGGCGTCATTTTCACTTCACTTAAATTCTGTGAGGTGTAAAGTGATGTTTTGGATGAAACATATTTCAAATCATCCTCAATAAATTTAACTTTAAGCAGTTTTGGTGAAATTACACCAATGATTAAATACAAAAGAAGAACATTTTACTCCCACTTCATTTAATTTTTATAGGGCCAGCAGACAAGGCCCTGCTAATATATAGAGGACTTAAGTCATACTTAAGTGTGTCAGATCATATTAGAATAAACTGTGTCAAATGTATGAATTGCTGCCATATCATCTCTGGTTCCTTTCTGTTTTTTGCTTGTCACATTGTTGAGTGAAAACTGTGTTTCAGATCAAAGTGACATTTCAGTTTTTACATTCAACTGCTTTTATGCCACACAGCTCTGTTTCCATTCCTTTTTATTGTCTGTGTTTGTAAATCTGTATTTAACACACACACATATTCATCTTACCTACATATATCTTTCAAAGTAACTACAAATTTCTGCACATTTTGACACATCTTGACATCATATAATATTTTTAAAAGCTTCTTTTTTTTTTTTCAACCATATACTCCGTACCCATATACTCTTAGAAACACCTCTGGGATCCACTTTTGGGTCACAACCCTCCAGCTCAGATAGACACTGTCAAGTAAAACTGAATAAACACACACACACTAATTCCCAGTTTTTAATTTCTATTATTCATATTTTGATATAAATATATTTATAAATACATGGTGTCCCAAAAAATCTATGCGCACAAATAATTGGAAACTAGCTGTTTATTTTATATATATATAAGTATAAAATTTTCCTAATGTAAAAGCATCTCCAAACATAATTTCACTGTTGTTTCACTGCCTATTTTCAAACTGACGTCCGTTCTGGTCCAGACACTGCTGAAAACACCAAGCAATGGAATCACACCCATCACAAAAAAATTCCTTTGGTATTTGTGTGCATTCATGTTCAGTAGCTGCTTTTTAGAATGAATTTCCTTTCTTCGAAGTTTAGCCATTGTCTTCAATGGGTTTAATCTGCAAAACTGATAAATGGTGTTTACATTTTTTGGGACGCCCTGTATATATATATATATTTAATATATTTACTTTTCCTTCATCCCTTTGTAGACTATTGTTGTGAATTTACTCCAGTATTCTGCTGTTTGTCATGAAGTGCTGCTCAACATGTTTGCTGGTTTATCAATGATCCCTGATATTCATGGGTCCATTTCAGTGAGTTGTTTCAGAAACAGTGTTATGGATTTTATGACATTCTACTGAGTTTTGGAACATTTTTGTTTTGTTTACCCATAGTAACATCAATAAAATAATACCAACACCTGAGACTGGAAATGTTTAATTATTAAAATGCCAATTTTGCTTAATGTCACTAATTTGCATCATTGTATGTGTTATATTCAACTTAACAATATCCACTTAAACACAAATAATGAATGTTTTTATTTTTAATATTTACTTGTTTAGGCAGTAAGAGTCTAATGCATTCTGATGATTTACTTGTCACTAAATTTACGCCTTTGTATTACGACTCAGACAAATATGAAGTTAGATTTTAGAATAAATACCAGTAATATACAATTAGTAATAATAGTAATAATTGTGCTTTATAATAACTCCTCCTAGAGGTTGTTCATTTTCTACTGCCCGTAATAGGAACAGGTGAATGTGACCTCTCCTGGACTCAACAAACACATTTTTTTTTTGTTGTTGTTGTTGGATATATCATGGTTCTGGCTTCTGCAGCATCACCCGTCCATCCTTTTCCTCCCATCTCATCTACATTCTCCGGGTCAGAGGCGCCTAGTCTAGCCACGGTGCCATGTATCCTAATCACATAAGCACACGGGCTAATCCACCGGACAGCTGGGGAATCTTTACTGCACAATTGAAGCATGAGCTGGACAGCAGCTTCATGGTCCATCTTTGTAAACCCCCTCACTTTCATCAGCCTGCCATTTTAACCCCCCCCCCCCCCCCCCCACACACACACACACACACACACACCACCACACACACAAGTCGTTTCCTTACCATCACCCCACACACAGACATAAATGAGTGGTCGTAGGTCAGAGCAGCTGCTGATAGACACTTCCAGGTCCTAGTCATACAACTTTCCCTTATGTGCTTATATAACATCAACATTTTGGGAGAAAACAAAACCCACAAATTGTCCCAGTAGTTAATATTTCATACAACAGTAATGCATAAAACAGGTGGTGACCTGGTTGAAGAAAATTTCTCCTCTACAATAGTAAATGGCTGTTCTACTTTGACATATAATGCTATGTAGTTATGGTATTGAATATCCATTCAGTGATCTCCAAAGTACTTACTGTCCAAGTAAATTGATGGACTGAGGAATATATGTCCATCCCATACATCCTACTGGTGATACATCAGAACACTCTCTTGTCTAGGATATCTACCATGATGAACTGTTTTCCTGCAAACTGTCTCTGTTAGAGCAGTTAGAGCATCCATCTCCTCTGAGATTTTGATGAATAATGGAGTAATAGGAGGAATTTCCTCAAGAATAAAATGTTTCTAACCCTGCACCTCTTCTGGCAAGCACTCCAGTTCTCCCAGTGCAATTGCAAGCAACAGGCGTGCCAAAAGCCCAGGCGTCTGCACAGATCTATGTTTATCCCATCCCTTTAGAAACCCTGCAATGGGGTCTCTGGGGTTTTCCCCCCTTTTCCAAGTATGTTTGCCAATGAAAGAAACACATGCTCCATTATTATTTATAGAATAATTTGTTTGTTTATTATTCTGTTTTTCCAGAAGGTGAATGTCAACTCGGATCCACTCAGATTCGGTACACTTTATGAGCGGTATTGAATTTTTCATTTTTCATCTGGACGTGGGTAGGAGTGTAGCATATTAAAACTAAAGGAGGGGTTCTGAAAAATGAGCTTTGTCATGTGCAGCTGACATTTTTATGATTGTGAACAAGTGTTGAAAACCTCCCGATCCAGTTATCATCATTATCCATTGCATCTTGCGGGGAGGCCTCAGACATGGGCAATGAGCTTTTCCCTATAGTCATGGTTAAAAAAAAAAAAAAAGTGCAGACCTCCAGTATAGAGCAGTTCAGTTCCAAAGAAAAACACTGATAGTTTTCACAGCTTATGGTGTCGCAGAGCATTTTAAAGATATATTACATCTGAACGCTCTTCCTGGTGTTTAATCATTCGAGAGGCCAGTCCAGTAATCTGGACTGAAGCGCTTATTAAATTAATATTGCTTTTACCCCCAGAGTTTATAAAGTAAAACGTGTCAGAGTGTCACTAACAGCCCTATAACCCTTGTCACTCCATTTGACTGACAGTTTCCTCGCTGATCCCAACATTTTCATCCTTGGTGTAAGAGCATATTCGCACCACCAGTTATACACACTTACTATTTTTCCCTAAAGCAGTGCATTTTCTTCATTTTCAGAGATGCTGAGCTCACGTTTTTCCAGGCATGATGGACAAAGCGGTAGTTTTGACAGGTACTTAACAACAATCAAAAACAGTTATAAACACAGCATGGTATTGGGCAGGGTACAGGAAGGAGGCGAGGAAGGCACATACCCTTCAGACCCCTATCACACTTTCCAAAAAGGAACTTGCTTTTTCCTAACAAGATGAAAAAAAATCATAAATCTGTGAGTTTCACAGACCTGCAGCATGAGCTAAGGTGTTTTCATAGTGCTGGGCACATATGTTTTACCAAGTGAGCTTGTGGTTAAGCAGCTAATGCTTGGATTCCCATTAATAACTCTTTAGCCTTCTATTTTTGTCTCCACAATAGAAACATGTTCAATTCACTAAAGTCATCCTTTAAAAGTCCAATCTTCACTAAAGCGCTGTACATTCTACCATTTCTATTCGTTGGACTTTATTTATAGTTACAACATCTGCGTTCAGTGTAGTAGATCTGTGATACAACACCATCAACACACTTTCCTCCATATCAAAATATACCATATATACATTAAAACATATATACTTTTTTTTTTTTTGCGCTGTATGTGCTTTCATCGCACCCACTTCCTTTATGGTAACAGCTGTCAAAACGTTGTTGGATTACAGCGCACCACAAAGTTACAGTTCATATTAGAGCCTGGTACAGGGCAGGAAGTTAGGAGGAGTCCAGCAAGCGGGGAACATTAAAGCCTCTCAGTTTCTCAGAGCAAAGCAACTCGGGCCCAGGGGAGGAATAGCTAACACCAAGAGGGTGCTGCTCCAGCTCTGCTAATTTAGCTACACGTGTCAGGGATATCGAGGGCTTTTCCACTGATGTTTTAGGTATTAGAACAGATAACACTGTGTAATTGCGCTTTGTTTTTGCACCCGGATGATTCTATTCACAGCCCGGGATCACAAAGCCCCTTTCTCTTGGATTAGTCAGGCTTCAAGACTTGTGTGATGAAGCCACAAGATATGTGCAAGATTGTTGAGAGAGAAAACTCCCTGAAATCTCCCCTCATCTGCTGACGGAATAGAAGTTGTTGAAATAATAGCAGTTGAGCGGGATAATTCTCCAGCACATACGTATGTCTGAGCACTGTCAACGCAAAGCAGAAATGTTTACATCCCGGACTAATGAGTTTCATAGTAACGTTGTTTGACATTGAGGTAATAACATCAGTGTCATACTAATGTGTAAGTATAATATGACAGAGGCCTTGATAATCAGTTTACACTGAATCAATATCAAATGTCATAGCAAAGTGAGGGTGATCCTGTTTGAAACTGTGAAAATCCAACAACGTGTGTATCAGATTCCCATAAACAACTAACCTCAACAATGACGTCTGATTTCATAGCGGGGGGGAGTTTCTTTAGTGCGTTTTCCCAGCCAGGACGAGGATTTGACCTGCAGACCCTCTGGTCACTTCCCACCTTGTCTTACATCCTGGTGTAAGATCTACACATCTAAAGGAGCGTAAAAATAGACTGAAAGTGAGGGGATTTATAATGCAAAAGGCTCCATTCTGTACGGAGGCCGGGAAGTTTGAAAAGAAAATTACATGTAGAATACATTTACATCTTGAAAACAAATTTACGTTTCGTAAAAACAAATTTACAAAACACTTTTACATTTGGCAAAATCACAAATACAAACTCCCAAAACAAATTAACAAAAATTACTGAAAGGGATTTCCTTAAATCAGAAGTTAGGATCGACGTGTAGGACAAGCAGGAAGTGAATGTAGGTATCACAGCCATAATCATGACTGTAAATTTCTCCACTGTGAGATTAATAAAGTATTTTATCTTATCATATTATCTTATAACGGTGTCATTCCCCATGGACGCCTCCCATTTAGACACTTTTTAAATGAAACTGTAATTTTAATCATATGTTTTTACAGTATTGTGTAAGCTTATATAATAATTATATTAAAAGTGCAAAAATCTGCCAAAATAGTGGGAAAATAGTTGAATTAGGGGAAGTGTCTTGTCAGACCCTTAAACAGTGAGTCTGCACCGGGTGTAAATGTATTCTACATGTAATTTTGTTTTCAAACTTGTTAATGTGTTTTGTAAAATGTAAAAGTGGTTTGCACTTCCCGGCCACGGTAATAATCAGTCTATTTATGATGTATGCATGTTCCCTAAATGCTATCATTAAGTTGGTAAAAGGAAGTTAATTCAAAAGGTTTATTAATAATTATACAGATCAAGAAAAAGTGGCTTGAATTGTAAAATAAAGTGCAGTCATTGGTTTCTTTTTAGTAACCACTGAGATTTTGTTAGGATCCATTCTTCTGGAGCTTTTATTTTCCATTTTTTCACATACAAGAAGTCATGGATGTAATTGGGTTCAACCAAAAAAAAAAAAAAAAAACCTCTTGATACATTTTTCTGGCATCTGAGCAGCTTGTTTAATGATATCTTTTTGTGTTATTATTCCTCAGTGTCCAAAATGCCTGAAAGTATTGTAAAACGCTTATCACTTTTCCAAGAACCAAAACCTCCAGATCTGTTCAATTTGTCAGTCTATGAGCCATCTGTGTTACATTTCTAAAGATATAAGATATAAATCTGCCACTCCAGGCTATTTCCACACACACACACAAAAAAAAAATTCATTGCAACATCTTGATTAAACTACATTATTCAAGTGTCACTGAAGAATGAAATCACACGTGAAATCATTTAAAAATTCATTTATTATTTCAGATTTTTTCGCCTTTGTTATACAAAGATGTTAAATAACTTAAATACATTCTTACCAGTCATTTGTGATCTGTTTATACCTACAAGCTATACACATGAGGTAGAGGAAAATAATTTAGGATTCCCATAAGACATGAATAAGTGAACATGGACAAAGTTTTGTTGGTGTAGTATCATCACAAAGGGTAATACATGGTTTGTGTGATTTATCTATGTTTTTACAAGCACAGCACAAATCCTAACAAAAAAAAAAAAAAAAAGGTACATAGATGTGTAAAGTGATCCGAAGCTGATATAAACCACTTCACACTGACTCGGTCTTCATCAGTTTGTAGTGGATCATACGGTGACCGACACTCGACTCTTCACAAAGTAGTAGATTATACAAACAGATCAAATCCTATGAAATATTGTAATTTGTGTAATTCTGTATGACTGCTCTCAGAAATGTCTTGACAAGCATGTGATGAGATAAAATGTGAGTTGATTCTAAATTTGTTAAGATTTGTTAGTGCTTAAATAACAGCAAATGTTGCGATACGAAGTGACGTAGGTTTAAAGTATACGCTGCTCTTGAAGCCTCCACCCCAAACAGAACAAACACCCAAAAGAAAAAAAACAGAGTAAAAATACAGGATATAAAATCAATTTAGTCTTTGACGTTATTTACACTAAACACATGCTCATAATATATTTAAAAATAATTTATCTTTTATTTTTTCAACAAAATAGAATTTTGTACATGATCCACTGACGACTAAACAGTGCAGAGTTTTGGATTTGAGAATATGGTCGACTGTGACATCGTCATCTAAAAACTGACCGACTGCTGCATCATGCTCCTCTTTCTTGGGAGAAATTTCAGGCCTATGTACAATTTATAGACAACATATAATGCACTCGTGGTGCATTTGGTATTCCTGTCTGTTTACCAGTTTGAACCTATTAAATAGTAGAGAACCTCAGTGTCAGGCTAAGTGATGTGTGGAGAACACTCACTCCAAAAGCTGTGGGAAGCAGGCATTTATGCTTCGAGTCTCAGCATAGCTATTATGGTTTCCATGTAGCGTGCAAAGTTCTATGTATATGTTTTGACCAGTCTTTATTTGGCATGCCTCCTCTTATCAAAATGCTTGGAATTCGTCTCCTCAGTACAAATAACCCATACGAGGCTCTCGTCCTCAAGCATGAGATTACTGACAAATACTGCGGTTTGTTTTCAGATATCGTGGTAATATTCCTCGACAACGCTGACAGTCATGTGTTTGAGGATGTTTGCATGATGCTATCACTGATTACAACCTGTAACCGTCTTGCTCCAGCACTTATCTGCTGTATGTATTTGTTTATTTATTTATTTATTTATTCTCCACTGTTACGTCTCACCCTAACGTTTCTTATTGCTACCAATTTCTGTTGCTTGTGAGAGATGAACATGTGCCTCACTTTTGTCTCTTTACCACAGGAGAAGAAACCTTTACTATTTACAATTAAAAACTGCACTGCACTGTATCCGTAAATACAGGTCTTTAAATACTTTAAAGGGCTTTTGGGCTTCAGTGCGTGAATGGCGCTATAATACAAAGCTAGGTCCCTCACTCAGTAGTTAATTCACACCCATCTAAAACAAGGCATATAAGGTCTTATATCTTATAGTATATAACATAATGTTCCCAGAAAATAAATGCTGAGATTACAATGAAATATTTGTTTGTTTTTTTATCTGCATTGTTTGTGTGAAGAGAGCCATTGTTCATAACATTAAAGTCATAAGCTTTGTTCTTTAACTGTCACTGTAGTTTATAGGGTTCAGTATGTCGCAGAATATGAAAAGATAAAATAACATCTTCTGCCGCAACTAAATGATGACAGATTAGCGGAACCCCGAACGTTTGCGTCGAGACATCAATCTGCTTAACACATAAAGCAAATATTAGTCTTACAAAATACACTTATATTAGCTATGAGGCTGACACATTCATCTTCACTTGAGCAAATTTGCAGTAACATCAAGTTCGATTTCCGTCTCAGTTGCCCCATACTGTTTGGACTAACCAATGCAGCTCCTACTACATATGCTGCGTGTCTGCACGCTGAATATGGCTCAATCAAATCATGGCGGCTGAAGAGGAAAGAAGGATGTGAAATGGCAGGGGGCTACATTCCTCCAGTTCTCCACAGTTTTCTTTACAACTTCAAAGTATTAAACGTTATACAAAATAATATCCTAATAAGTAGATTTAAGCTCCGCAGAGCCCCACGTTGAAGTTTTTTTGTTATTTTTTTTCATATAATGGTTGTCTGAGTCACACGTGGACTTGTCTGCAGGTCAAGCGATCACTGTTCCAACTCGGATATCAATGCATTTGCACAACTTTTGTCTATTTCATCCAAATAGTTATAGTGGTTTAAGTTATTCCCTGAACACTGGTTTGCTCAAGGCTGAGAATAGCCTAAACTGACTGGTTTAGTTATTTCCTGTTATATTATATTATTCAAAAAGAAAAAAAAAAAAGTTAAAAACAAATTTGATTTCTTTTCTTCCTGTGAAGGAATAGTCCCAAAGGATTTATAAATTATGCACAGCAAGACAACAAACATAAGTGTGCTGCTTTCCAAAGGGCCTTGTCAGAATGAATCAAGAAGAAAAACGAGCAAGAGCACACAAACCTAAAACATTTGTGTGGTTAGTGGTTTGTTTTAACATAGTTAGATAAGTGGCTTGTATAATATCATTACAATATAACTGAAATTATTAACATACATATGCAAACACACCATTGTGTTTGAGTGTAAATATGTGCGTGTAGAATAATTCTTACACCCTGTCTTTTTGTAGCAGTCTCTGAATATGGTTTTCATTGCCATAAGTGTCGTCATTAGAACCCACTCCACCTCAATATCATGTGCTCACATACAAACACACATGTAAAGAACGACAAATGCAAAAACACATACACACAGTTCTTCTTTGGGCAAAGCCCCAAATAACAGTCTGTTGGTGTTACTGTGCTTGAACTGGATCCTCTTTAACTGGACGCTAATCGTTATTTTCTTGTGTAAAGATGCAATAATATATAGATATATTTTTTTTAGGAAAGCTTTCTCTCTTCAAGGCAACATGGTGGCAAAAAGCTTGAGATGTTGACCCAGTTGTCTGAGTGGGTTTTTACATTGGCATACCCCAGACAAGGTGACTTCTGAAACCCAACCCACAGAAATCCCTCAAAGTGCTTGTTGCTTCTCCATCGGCTCGCTCTCCTTTGTTTGCAGAACATTGTTCCGACAGTGAAAGGCAAACTATGGATGAAAACGATGACTTCTCCCCCAGACCATCATTTTTCGCATAGGGTCGGATCGGGACTGACTGAGGTTAACCTTTGCAGGTATAAACCTCTTCTCTCTGCGTGCACTGCTTGCATTCAACGTAGCAGCACCAGCGCACCTGGCACTGGCAGGGCCGGGTCACCTCTCTACTCTGAGTGTTATGGCCTCGCCCGCAGCAGATAGCGTCACAGTTTTTGTCCTTGTAGCACTTCCGGGCTGCAGTGCCCGATGAGTACTTGCTGGGTCTACAGAAACTGGGCGAATCCTCAATGTGGAGCAGGTCCATAGTACGAGGGATCTGATTGTTCAGGCCAGGCAGGGGTTGTTGCTGCTGTTGTTGTTGCTGTTGTTGCTGCTGTTGTTGTTGCTGTTGCTGTTGCTGCTGCTGCTGTTGCTGCTGTTGCTGCTGTTGCTGGTTCCGGCCCGTGGAGATTTCTCCCTCCCCTGTGGCCTCGTTGGTGGAGCTGCCAACCTTGACGGAGGTCTCGTAACGCTGCTTCAGCTGCTTGCCGATCTCGTGGAAGGGCAGTAGCTGCCTCCAGCAGGTCTGGACGGTGCAGGAGCCAGAGACACCGTGGCATTTGCAAGTGGTCTCCACTCCAGCCTTGATTACCTGGTTCAAAGACAAAGCAATACTGTTAACCACAATTAAACATTAAAGGAATGTAATAAGAGTCATGAAAAATAATGTGTCTTTGTTTAGTAAGCAACATTTCAAAGGGCCAAATTGCCCAAATATGCTCATAATTAGATGATTAGGGGTGGAGTGAAGTGGTTTGGGAGGAATAACAAGACACAATGGAAAATTATTACATTCACTACTGCTTTTGATATCATAATAACAGGGAGAAATCAGAGGCTTCAATTTTTGCTTTTGAACAATTATCAGCATTGTTCAGAAATAACAATATAACATTATGTCTGAGTTTTTTACAGAACAGAAGATGAATAATAATTAGAGAAAGCGTTCACTTTAGCATTAGAACTATGAATGGCATTTTGATTAAACTCATTCAACTCAATAACTGTAATTATGATGGTGAGTCATGGGAGGTTATTGCTACCAAGCATCTTAAAGGAGACGTCCCTTTCAGAAACACATGGGGAAAAAAGGGGACTTCTAATATACAGACACGAGGTAATAATCTCATCCTTTAATGTAAATAGTTAGCAAACAGTTGAGAAGAGAAGAGGTACTCAGTAAAATCTCTCATCATACATAATCATACATAATTGCCAGTGAAACACAGTTTGTCAGCTAAAAAGACCACTTAGTGTTATTTTAACGGTGCTTGACCTCTCTGCGGTCAGCCAAAGTTCATTGCTGCATCAACCGCAATGTCCAAAGCAGCTTGTGAGTGAAAATCAATGGCAATAACACATTGTCTTAGATGAGGTTTGGATAGCATCTAGTCCTTTTTTCGGACTGTAAGAGATCTCGGAACAGGAAGTGCATATTCATCACACCAGCAGGTCAAGAAAATTTCGTTAGGTCAGCTTTTAAATAGTAGCGGGGGGAGTTTGGGTGGGGGGGTTGTGTGCAGAGGCTAGCACATTCCAGTATTCTCCTCCATGTGGGAATTTAGCCCAAATGTGGTGCACCTCACTATATGTGCAAATCAACAGAAAGAGCAAAAACAGTGTTGTAAATCTTTTATCACAAATTAAATCTCTAGAGCCGAGACTTTGGACAGTCGGACTAAAAAGGAAGAGCTTTTGGGAAAGGTTTGTGTCTGCTAACATTTGGGAAGCGTGCCTCTGCTATAATTCATTTTGAAACCGAAATGAGAATGGCTACAATATGAGAAAACCCACGTAAAAGTAACAGATTCCAGACGTTTAGTTTGCTTTGGCTTGACTGATTGGGGCCATTCCTTCTTTTTTATTTCACTATTTAAAATCACTTCCAAGATGAAAAAGCCATATTTACTGACCACAAACAATTGCAGAATTGTGCCAGAGTCATTGCCTATCTAATCTGAGAGAGAAAACCAAATATTGACTAATGAGCACTTTTGGATTTCACCAAATTTACAGTAGCAATTACTTTAATCAGTTTAGGTTTAGCTTTTGGATATGAAAGTCTACAGTATTTCTTCAGTAATTTAACTCTCCCTGGACGTCGAATGTCTAACTCCGTCAATGTCATTCACTTGTGGTCATATTCAATTCCTCTTTGGTCATTTTAATTATATATTTGGACAATGGTTATGTACCAGCATTTGTACAAGACTGCTGTTTAAATAGCAGTCTTACAAAATCAAAACCAAAGATACGGCTGTGCAGTATATCCGGGACACGGTGCCAAATGGATTGGCACTTCAAGATGTTGTTTATATACATAATTGCACAGAACTCAGCCTCCACTCTATTATCACTGTTTTCCCACCATTTAACTGATTTGTGTGAGCAATTAGCCAGTATTCCTGTTTAAATACTGTCTGTGACTCCAAATGAACTCTGACATTGTACTCATTGTGTCCTGGTTAGTCACGTCTATGTGTGTGTATGTGTGTGTGTGTGTGTGTGTGTTGTTCCTCATTTCTTTTGTTGCTTTCACTTGTTGAAATTATTACTTCAATAAAAAGGCAAAGTAATGTGACAGTTGGAGTTGATATACTGTTACAAAAGTACCGTGTACTATAATGAATTGTTTCGTTCCTTTGACTAATCCTCCTTTTTTCCCCCTAAAACATTACCCCAGTGTACATGAACGCTCACAGCTGCTTAACTTAAGACAAATTTTTATGTTTCCAGACAAATTATCAGTTGGTCATAAACTGTTGCTTACGAAGTCACAGATAGGCTCTAATGATGAATTGGAAGTTGAAATGGGAGGTGCTTTTTCAGAGATTTAGTACTGTACTTATTAGGATTGCGCCAATGTCCAGATATCCTGAGTGTTAGGATGTTAAAATCCTACATTTCCCTTTATGCAAGATGATTTTTATCTCAAGTTTTACTCTCTCTCCCAAATGTAGGAAGTTTGTAAAGTAAGCTTTTCGGTTTAAAACTTGAGGCCTTTAGACCCGAAATGCTGACGTGATAACACTGAAGTGAATAAGCCGTTGCAAACATAGCTGTCTTCATCCCCAAAGAGAACATTATAGTGATTTCACAGGCTGAGGAGTGTTATACATAATGAACAGATTGGGTTTGACATGTTAAGTGCCCCTTAAAGCATCATCTTCTGTTTCAACAGGCTTACCTTCATGCCCACATTTGTGTTGTGCATGTCCACGCGTGCGCGGAGATCCTTGTTGGAGCGTTTGCCCAGGAAGTCCTTGACAAACTTGTTGGCATATTTGAGGTTGTCTCCACAGCCTCCCCACTGCCAAGCCTTGCGGTTCTCCAGATCCGGGGCTTCGTCACACGTGCAGCGCTCCATGCGGCCAGCGCTGCAAGCTTTGGCCATCGCATGGGTTAGGCCCGCAGAGGAGATGGCATACAAGAAGGCTGTCTCTTTAAATCCTGCAGAGCCACGGGTCACAATGGCAAAAGAGATAAAGAAGAACAGATAGAATGTTAGATGGCATATTTTACAAAAAGCAAGGAAATGCATGCATTTATGGAGCAGAATGAATTTAAAGGAGTGATATTTTGCCTTTTTAAAATGATATTATACATTTTAGAACATTTCCCTGTGGTCTACATAAACTATAAACGCTGTGTTTGGGTCTGAATTCTTCATTAATTCAACTCCACAGGTCCATATTCAACCCTATTTCTCAGTAATGACACTAGAAAGGTGGTTTTAAGCTCTGGCCCTTTATATGCACATGACCTCCAGGTTATTGACTGTGCCGCTCTGTCCCCTTCAACCAACAACTGAACATTTTAGATAATCAGCTCGAAGTTGGAACATATTTTCAGTTTTTATTACAATCACTCCTGTTGACAAACAATTGTGTCAAACTCAAAAGAATGTTCGTCCGAAGTCTTGACCTTAAATGATTAAATGTCGTAATTTACTGTTATAGATGTAACAAATTAAGCAGGAATTAAAACAGGTTATAGAAATCCCTTCAATTTTGGTCAAAATTAATATAAAGATAGCTTTGCAACACCTGGAGGGTTCATATTCAAACTGTATGAATTATTAGGGTCCAAATACACAAATAAATGAACCAAAGACTAAAAAATATGAGCCATTTAAGTGTTTGTTTAAGTCAAACACAATGTATCATCTATTCCATTATGTGATTCAACTATTACAAAAAAGGTTTATAGATAAAATATGTAACATTTGTTGTTAAATATGTTCACTCCTTTCAAATAAAAAAGACAATGAAGCAACAGAGAAACAAATGACTATTTTCTGGTCATTTCACAGTGGTCATGTGATAAAGCACAAATAAATACACTAACAGGTAGAAGCACTTACTTCCCGTCTGTGGCAAAAAGTTCTGTATGTCTGAGTGCATGAGCTAATTCATCCTTAAGCTTTGCCTTCTGGTAAATACAGCTAGTCTCAATGTTTTTTTAATTGAGCTTCCAGAACACCAAGAAACATCCAGAAACAACAAAACAAAAAGGAACATATGCTTCTAGTTCGTCAGAAGTAATGATTGAGTGGGACTGTTGTTGCCTTGTCTGTATATTCATTTCTTTACAATTTTTTTTTTTTTACCTCATTTTAGAGTTTGTAATTTTTTGTAAAACAATAAAAAAAATTATTCACCATTCATTGTGACCTATTCTATGAACTTGGTACCAGTTACAGTTCATCACTCCACAAAAACAGGATTGCATTGATTGGATGCAAGTCCCCGTGTCATGGTCATACCTCTTTTTAGTATGTTGGCTCGGTGGCGCCCCTCCAAGGTGCAGTTCCACCTCTCAAATCGGAATTGATACTGGCATTCTAGGGCGCTCAGGGTGATGGCTTCTCGTAGGGTCTCTGCTACACCCGGGTCTCGTCTGCACATCCTGCGCTGCTTCTTTTCAAGTTTGAGCCGGTCGCACAGCTTGTAGTGGGCCCTGCCCGTGACCTCCTCTGGTAAAGAGTTCAGTGGCAGGATAGATAAAGGCTCATTACCTGTCAACCTAGAGGGAAAGATCACAGAGGGATCAGTTAAAACAGCGCACAAGGGGAGAATGAATACATCCTGATAAAGCATCCAATAAAGTGCAGGATGCTGACCTTCCTGGATAAACAATAAGAGTTGTAAAAATATACTACATAAACAGGACAGGAAGCACAGCTGCTGCATATAATGCTCAAAAGTTTGGTTAATGTTCAGATGAATTCAGCTGTTCAGTGGTTAATGTTCTGGGGAATTCAACATTTGCTGGAGATTGAAATCAACCTCCTGCACAGGCGTGTCTGTGTATAAAGCAAATTCTCTACAGAGGTGAAAGAGGACTTTCTTTTCATAAAATTTCAAACACTATTTTGTTCATGTACTGACTCTGTTCACACTATTTAAGCATTGTCATTTTATTACCTTGAAATTCAACACTGGAGTTTGAGATTATAAAGTATGTTATGACTGATAAAGCATCTGTCTGGTGTGGTGTAATGTGATAGTCAGACTACATGTATGTGCAGCATTACCTGGGAGATGCTTGGTTTAATATTTCTGTCATATTCTGTGAGGGGAACATTAGTCACGGCAGTGTGGTATGGATTTGATCACACAGCAAAGCTCGTACACTTGTGATAGAATCCGCATACAAAAGTCCAGTGTTCAGGATCTTAAATGTGCGATCCGTTCAAATATAACAAGCAGAAGTTTCATTTCTAAAGATGCTATAGAGAGCATGTGGCAGACTTGCGCTCCTTTTGTCAGTTTATTTAAGGGACGCGTATATAAAACACACAAGCGAGAACTGCCACATAGCTGGCAAAACCGATGACCAGCGTTCTGAGGTTGTGATGGGGAAAGCAGAGCATTACTTTCATAAACACACACAGGGGACATGACTGTCAGCCTGTGACCATTTTGGTCACACCAACTGACAGGACTGGCACTGTAGTTGTTCATTATATATAATTTCTGGCCTCCTACACCCTTAGAGTGAAACTGAAGAATAAATGGATTTACAGAACTCACTAAAGTCCCCAAGCCAAGGTGCGTTGGCAAATCGACATAGAGCCTTTAAAGGATACTTTTGTGCAGGAACTGACACCCACTAATGGTTACAATGTCAGGACATCAGCGTTTTATGTCCCCTATAGGTTTTATTGGTGTATAACAACTTACATTCAACGGAAAACCTATGTATTTTAATCGAATTTAATCTCATCTTTTGTAACATTTATAATCATATTAAAGAATATGATGGATTAAAGATAATGATAAAGAGGAAATGATGGTGTAAGATTGGCTATAAATGAATATCAATGAGTCAGAGCATAATTTAATCAACAATCATGACTTGTTGCCCTTTCCTTCTTGAGTGTGAAATGTCCACATTAAGCCAAATACATTACAAAAATGTCCAACTACATGTCTCTGAAGAGTAACCACAGCAAATGGGAAAGCTGCCACAGCCAAGCGGTGTAAAAGAGATTACTCTACAATATTTTCATAAAGGTACAGGGCACCTGCTGAATGTCTACACTGGTTTGGTTAATGTAGCAAAAGTGTTGACTGCTGATCTGCACGACTCACATTTTTTGTTTCATTACTGTTTTTCATAAAGGATTCTGTCACCACTTATATTCACTTCTGCCTATAGCAGAAGGTCACACAAGTTCCTCAACGAGATATTTGTTTTTTTAAGTCTCATAACTGACTGAAACGCTTCCCCTGTAGTCCTCAGTTTCATACCAAAGGATATAATAGTTTGCATATGTTACACGATATTGTCTGTACAATATATTCATAGGCTGGAGGAGAACATGAGCCGTCAAATCAAAGAGGAGGCATCAGGATCTGCTTCCAGATTGGGTCAAATGGTTGCCTTTTTACAAAGTGTATTTGCCTTTCCTTAACTTGTCTGACAGCTATGAATTTTCAAATGGAAACCTGGCAAGTTGTGTCTTGACAGAGATTGCTCTCCCAACAAACTAGAAATGTAAAAAAAAAAAAAAAAAAAGTGGCATACACAATGCATGAGAACTGCGACTCTGTGAATAGCTGGCATTTTCACCTTAATTGTTTCATGCTTTGTTAAAATACACTATGCTAACAATGCCAAGGAAATATATTCAAAGTGCCAAAACAAACAATCCAGATGACCAACTATGTTACATATGACTGACAGTTTTTCCAAAACATTTCTATGGCAAGCAAGCAGTCAGGGATTGAATGATGGCGCCACGTGGAGTACCTGCCTAAATCCATTTAAGACATCAGTGGAGAAGAAAAGTCATGTAGATTCAAGACCCCAAGTACCATGAAGCACTGTGTTACTGCGTCCGACTGTAAATTACCAAACAAACAAAGATTAATTTAAGTATAGCTTAACAAAGAGATCCAGCTGACAAATGGTGGTCTTAATTTACTCAATACCACCAACATGACGTGCACATTCCTCCATGAGACATGCATAGTAACGCGTATCAACGTCAAATCTTCCAAAAGCCCACATGCCTGCCAAAACAAAGAGACCATTAGAATGACAGCCCTCAACTATCTATGTGACGTCTGCCTGTCTGAGACAAAAAGATGGTCTGAGCACAGCTGGAGGGGGGCCAAAGATGACATGACACTGATCCTCATGCTACTGTCTCTGCGGCTTTTTTTACACAAAGGCATATTTCTCGCTAGTTAAGGCAGCCGGGGGGCAAAGTGTAAAGACAAGCGATGTGAGAATGGAGACACAATTCATGTCTCCAGAGGACAAACTACCTCCCGCTGCACGTTTCCACCGTGTGGAAGACCAGGAAATAATCAAAGAGGTATCATGGATGTACACCGAATTCAATTCCTTACATAAAAAGTCGTATTTATGAGTAGATTGGCTTCTTCGTGTTTATGAAATTAAAAGCAAACAATATCACTCACTTCTTTTTTTTTCCACATTTGCAGGAAATTAAAGGTAACATTTTTTTCTGGATGGCTGACCATGACCCCCACTGTTACACTTACACAAGAGTCACGCATTCCAACACGGTGATGTGCAATAAAGTGACTGTTTCTGCTGTTTATACTTAGCCATAACTTATTCAACACATTTAGAG
>JAPSES010000030.1:6130755-6149407 GCA_029822895.1 Maxillicosta whitleyi | reverse complement strand
CCCCCCCCCCCCCCCCCCCCCCCCCCCACAAAAATACTGCAGAGAATGGCAGAAATCATACAAATTTGAACTTCTAAATCCAAAGCAGTGGAACAGAAATCATCATTGTGCTTTCCAAAAAATAAAATGCTTTCAAGAGGAAAAATTGAAGAACTTAAGCACACGTCAACTCAGTTAACCCTCAACTATAGAGTGCCACTTTGGAATAACACACAGCATTTCTGAGCTGTAATGGATGACTTTTATGGATCAAGGAAGAAAATTTTGAAACATTTAATCATAGGATTCCATCAGAGTGGGAATGTGTGAGTGAGTGAATGATGGATCCAATGTACGTGCTTTGACTATGTTAATAGAAAAGGGTTATATAAATGTAATAGATTATGATTTTTATATGATATGACCATTTTACTTCTCTACTCATTTGAAAAGTATACAATTATCTTTTTTACCCTTCTCCCCAATAATCTTTAGACTTACATTATAACGCAAATGAACAGAAATACTTACTTCTAATAATAACAAGTAAATAAATAAAATGTGCGTAGCTGTTGGTTATCTTATTAAAAAGAGAAAGTGAAGTACTATAAGCACTATCACATGTTCTACTTAGTATTAAATGAAGACATAAGAACATGTAACCCTGTGGTTTCACATCACGGACCATTTTCTGAAGGTGTTTTTGTTTGAGGTGTTGG
Source organism: Maxillicosta whitleyi (assembly GCA_029822895.1). NCBI lineage: Eukaryota > Metazoa > Chordata > Actinopteri > Perciformes > Neosebastidae > Maxillicosta > Maxillicosta whitleyi. The sequence goes on along the minus strand of JAPSES010000030.1, from coordinate 6,148,709 downwards.
CACAGCAACACCGATTACACGTGGAATATAACACCAACATAAAGTATAAAAACTCATTATTATCCTACGTGAGGTGGGATTCTTGCTGTTTGCTCAGCTTTGCTTTTTCCATTCACACACTTGCCTCTACACACCCGCAGACATCCCTGACCTACTCTCACGCTGCGCCTCCTCCACTGTCTTTCATTTAGTAACTCTGGAGTTTGTTTAGGCCTTTCTCTCTACCTGTCAGCACCTCCCATTGGCCATGACATCTACTTTATATACATTTTCCAATGCAGCGGGTTCAGTGAAAACGCCTCATTTCACACAGCAGAGCCTCAGTGTCGATCCCTTGAGGAAATCATTGACTAGCGCTAAACTTTACCATCATCACACCCGCTCTGGCTTTACGTTCAAGTCCTGAAAGTGGCCCTCAACTGGAAACTGGTCCTTCTACATTGGTTCAAAGTGTAACAATAACCAAACTCTTAGATGGTGGAAAACATATTATCACTCCTGCAGAAACAATAATTAGGAGTTAGAAGGGTTTTTTTGGGTGTATATGTTACAAACCTATAGGGCTTTGTAGGTGCCAGTGTTATCCACACACTCACCCAACCATATACTGTACAAACAAAGAGGCTCAGTCCATGTGGTATAGAGTAATCTCAGGAGGCCAAAGCAGCCCAAGCATAAAACTCTACAAACATTAGATATAGCTCTAAAACAATTAGCTAATCAATCAATTAGGCAATTAAAAAAAAAAGACTTTCCTGTTTTTGTATGTTCTATCTATGTGAATTCAAATATAGTGTGTGGATTTGGGATTACTTGTAAAACAGCATTAGCAATTTCAAATGTAGCTTTTGTATATTTTCCACAATTTTTCAGATTCTTGCATCAGATTTACGACATTATTAGGATAAGATTTATTCTAATTTCCCGTATGGAGCTTACCTTCATTACTTTGTAAACTCCATACTTGCCTTAAAACGTTTTTCTGACTGATCGCAAAATTTCCACTCACAGCACTGCACCGTTTCTAAAGACATCCTACATTACAGGTGTTTATAGATGTAGGTCATTTAACAGCTGCGCTACATATATAGAGTTGGTGGTCTGTGGAAAATAATATAAATAATTCCAACTAAATTTTATATTGAAATTCAGAGCAGAACTGTAGATATTTGGTACAGCTCATTAAAAGGTCAAGATCAGAATCAGTGTACATCAGACAAACGCACTAGATTATTATGCTATTAATTCAACCTTTGGACAAAATAATGCACAGTCAATGTTTTGGTGATCTTCAGCCAGTGTCTGTTTATCATCCCCTCCCAATAAGACCAACAGGTGCTGGCTAAGTTTGTCTATGCACCGTGTACATGTGTGCATGTGCACGTGCAAATGGGCACTTACTACCTTAAGTCAACACCTAGAAGAGTCAGCCGTGGCTGAACGCGCCCAGGCAGAAAAAGCACAAAAGCCACAGTTTCTGCATCAGCCTGAACTTGCCGGTTGTGTGGTCTGGTGTCTCCTAGATCATTACCAACCCCCTTGCCTTCTTTTTTTCCCTCGTCTCCAAACTTCCACTATTCCCACTGGTCAATTACTATAAACGAATGCCAATCATTCCGCCCCAGCTGTTGGCTCAAAACAAAGCCTCCTCTAGACAAAACCAGGGCTGTCCATGAAGGTAACCTACACTAGACAATGACAGACAAGAACATGTGTTCTGGAACAGCTTAACTGTCATGAAGACAAACTACTGGCCTCACCTGAGATTAATCTGTGTACATTAAAAGATTAAAGTGGGGTTTTTCTAGGAAATTAAACTCGCCAGTGCTGATCTCCTTTTCTCTCTTTCACTTTTTCCTGCTGTCTTCACAATGTTTAAATGCTCCTTTTTTTTGGGGGGGGGGAGTGTGTGTGTGTGTTTTTCTCAGAAATGTTGGATGAACTTCAGACCACCCTGCCCAAGTCCCATCTGGTGTATCACAGCTTAGGCCATGCCAGAGGTAGTAGGAATGTGAGTGTGTGTGGTGTTTTCCCTCTGGCCCACTCTAACTATGGCTGACAATGTGCTCCAGAGCTTAAATCTGAATAATTGAAGAAACCATGATTCAGTGTCGAATGACTCTCTGGTACAAGGAGTCTCCAGGCTATTGTCCACCTCCAAACAGTTTTATAAGAAAAGAAATCCAGTAGTGAATTTTATTTTTAATGGCTCTTTTCTGCCTGACAATCACTGTGACACCGTTCATTCCCCGAGTCATTAAAACCAGAAATAGGGGAAAGTGTAAATGATTATGTATGAGGCCAAGATAAGATTAGTCAGTGGTTGAAAGCACTGGGTGTTGTGACTACTCCTAACATGCTGTGACTGACACAGTACAGTAACATGACAAAATGACTCTGAAAACAAAGTGGTACCGACCTGAGACTTTGTAAGTTATTATTCGTTGAGTAATAAGCCTTTCTGCTTTGGAGGAATGTAACGCAATGTGTAGAAGCCCTGTTAGTCACAATGCAAAAGGGGGAAAAGTCTGCTATCATGTATGACCTAACAGGATATGACCCAATGTTGTGTCATCTGCTGTCCCTTCTGGTCATTTACAATCCACACAGGCCATGTCAGACTACTCCCACTGATCCGGTCAAGTGACTGAACATGTTCTCGTTTGATATTCTTAAGTGAACGACATGACGTATTAATACAAGTTAAGCGTCACTCACTGTATTTGCTCTGATTTTTCCAACACATGTTGTTTTAACAGTATGGTCTTTCTTTTGAGATACATTTTTAAGAAATGGGAAAAGTTACCATTCAGCCTAATTTTTTAATCCACAGCAGTAAATGGTAGCTGAGCAGTAGGACTACAGGACCTGGGTTTGGGAATGGGAGTGTGGGGCATGATAAGAGGTTTAACTGCTATGTGAGAACTCAAGGCTTCTAAGGTCAGCAGCTCAGTTATAGTCACTGTGTGACTGGCACAGATTGGGCGCGCAGCAGTGTCCGCATGACTTCCCTGTTCTAGTCTACACCATGGCACAGAACAGCCCTGTACCAGCGCCCCGACGCACCAAACACGTTCAGGCACACATACTGTACTCAGCTCCTGATTCGCACATGCCGACACAAGACTCAGACTATGGTTATTTGGTGAGAGCAAAACCAGTTTGACTCTAAACCTGGTGCAAAGTTGCAGCCATATTATTTAAATGAGCCCACGTCAGGTTTGTTTGGTCCTGGGCAAAAGCACTTGTGTGAATAAACTAAGCATGCAAAGTCAAACCGCAAATTCCAAAACAAAACAGTAGCTGTTTGGAATCACTCATGCCTCAGTAACGTCAAGCTGCTGATTAAAGAGTTATTTTTTTCTCCACTAAATGATTCTTTTCCATTCGTTCCACATGCCAAATAAGAAAAAGCTGAAATGGACAGGTTGTTGTTTGTCATCTGCTGTTTAAATATTACTGCTAAAACATTCGTTGTGAGAGCAATTTACAAGTAAAATGTGCCAAGTGTTGTTGTTTTGCCTCATCACACAAATATTCCCCAGCAGCATGCAGGTTTCCATGCACGCACACACAGCTCGTTTTTTTTGCCTGGAGAAAAAAGCTTTGACTCTTTGACAACTGACTGACAATTAAAGCAGCAGAAAGTCATGCAAATGAGTTATTTTCACCATGAAAAACAAAAAGGAAAAGTCCTCCGGGGTTAATTGCTGTGAAAATCAAGTGCCGTGCCTTGGCCCATTCATGTCAGTGTATGTCTGACTGTGTCCATTCTCAAACTAATGCTGGGGCTTTATGGATAAATATGCCTCTTGGGATAAACCTTAGTCTCTGTAATAACACCCATTTGGCAAACACACATGTTTAAATGGAGTATCTGAGTGCAAGTCAGGTCAGGCCTCTATAGGGTTGTGTGCATGTGTGATAATCATTCTGATAAAATGCAACGGAAATCTATCCTCACAGTTTTTTCAAAAGGTAAGACATACTTTGTTTAGTCTTTATAAACCTTAGAAATAAGCAAATAACATTAAATGGCATATTTCGTGGCTGCTGCTACAAAAGGCTTATATTCCACAAAGGATTATACGTGTCAATATTTCATAAGTGTAGACAGACAAAATGCACAGTTATCCTCCAGTAGACCAAAACCTTCACCCAGGGTTTGTCAATCTGCTAATCTTGGCACTTTAGAAGTGCAATGTCTCTCCTCCGTCCACACAGACTAGCCAGAGAAACTCGCCTGTGGTCAAGGATGGAAAACACAGGACATAGCGGTCACACTAACTAGCATCATCTCATCAATGCCTGACCACTAAAAGTATCTTGAGTCTATATTAGTTTTCCTGTTTTGCAAATTGCCCATGTCTCCAACCCCATCTGCAAAGATCATCATATGCGCTGCACTGTTACCATCAAGAGTTTCCTTCAATGGGAGTTTCCTTCCCATACCTTCTGACTGTCCACCAATGAAGCGTACAGCTAACTGGTGGGAATGAGCTGGAGCTGCCGTCATTTAAAATCAAATACGTCTTAGCTGCGGTCTCAGGCTGATGACACCAGAACCAGAAGTTATTCGGATGTGAGCAGGCCAAACACATTTTAAAACCCTCAGCAAACCATGTAATCTTCAGAAATATTCAGTACAACCATGTTATTATACAGTATGAGCCCTATAACAACCCACTACAGGCACCACTGAAACCTTCAAAACAAAGGTGTGTACCAACCTCTGCATTTTTGATGATTCAACCTGTAACATAAACAGTAATGCTGTGCTTGATTCCGTTTGGTGAGCACATGAGATTCTGTGCACAGAAGTGATGTTTTGCTTCATGTGCAAAAAGCTGACATTTTGTACATGTCATGCAGGTTGACCACAACTGAGCATACGTAGACATGTTTTCCTTTCAGAAATTATTTTTGCACAGAGCTGTCTGCTTTTACATTTGATGTTTTCACATTTCATTTCCCACTCTCCTACTGTTACACAAAAAGGTTACAAAATGCTGATTGAGGACCATCTTGCAGTCTCAGAAGACCCTGCACCCCCCTGTGGCATCTGCAGGAATAGCAGACCTTTCCACATGGATGTCACAGCAGCAGAGTACTCACAGCAAAGAAAAGCTGAGCTCAAATCCGGATGTATAAAAGAGAAATGTAAAGAAAACAAAGCTCTCTCTTTTCGGAGGCCATGTAGCCAGTTATCTAAGCCCCCCTGGTTTGCGTGATCTCACCACGTTACATGGTCACAATGCCAGTGCTGAGAGAATCCTATCTTCTTGGCTCACGGTAAAGTGATACCCTTTGAGGTGTGGCTGTAGCCACAGGATATCCTATGAAGTTGGGAAATCCCTCTATCAGTGGTGCTCCCCGCCCTGCTGCACGTCAGGGCTAATCAGTCCTTAAGGCCTGGTAATGAGACGCCCGCCACCACTGTCTGCCAGCCAACGCCAGCCTGAGCCCACACTAACTGTGCTGCTCCTAATGAGTGGTAATCACCCAGCAGCTTCCCACAAACCACTGCAGGGATGCCGGCACGCACATGAGGCTGGCAAACCAGAAGACGGGAGGGGAGAAAGAGCAGAGAACTGAAGGAAATGTTTACATGGAGCCACTTAAATAACAACTTGTTACATTTCTGCTCTGTTCACGAGAAGTCAGGCTTCTTGAAACATTGCTGTTTGATAAACACCAGGAACTAATTCAGCCAAGTGATAAAACACTTTTTACAGCCACATGCTTCAAAATCACTCCTCAGTAAATTTACACACGTCTTATTTGTTAGACTGTTGTTTTTGGCACTCTGCCTCAACTAATGGAGCGCTGAAAACAATAACACCATCTGAAAAGGCATCAACTCTGCTCCAAGAACAAACTCATGATAAACGGGTTAAAGATATTGCTGGAATTAAACATCAAGTAATGGCAACCACTATATTTGCGTCTTCCGGATGCTGCAATGCCTCTGTGATTGGTAAATCCCAGTTGCATGACTGTGGGTAGCCTTCCTGTATATGTCGCACATGAACTAAATAAAAACAAACTCTTGACTCAGTGTTAGAACTTGCATTCAGCTCAGTTTACAAGACCACAGAATGACATGCCTTTTACCAAAACTCAAATTTAAACCAATGCAATCGTCTCAAATGGCACAATCGAGCCGCTGGGGTCAACTAAGCAAACAAGTCGCTTCCTTCTTTGACAGTTTATACAATTTCTCATCAAGGTGCTACAACCTATTAAGTCAAGTAACAAAAGCTCCTCTGAAGTGTCTGATTCAATGTCTGATGATAACAGATTTAGCAGAACCAGCACCTGCCACAACAGGCTGAGGGAAAGAAAATGAGTGCTCACATTCTTGTGGCAAAGGATGACAATTTAAGCGGGTGCTTGACTACGCCAGGAATCCCACCCCACCCTCAGCTGCGCAGACTATGGGCAGGAGAGATTGTGTTTATGTTACACTTACGCTCCACCGCACTCTGGAAATTGGGTATGCAACATTGACCCTCTATTTTGAGTAAATCAGTACCCAGGAGGCCCTAGGATGCCTCGTGCTTGTGGAATATTTATTTGAACAGGTTTGTGTTAGTACGTCCCGCAGTCACAGCCGAGCAGGACTGTGCCGGAGTGTCACCGGTGTCGGGTTTCTGGGAAGCTGGCCACGGGGCAGTCACATTTTGTATCTATGTCACCTGCGCGGCTTTTTCAGTATGTTTCATGTTCCTCAGCTGCAGGGCTAAATCATTCACTGACACTCATTCATATTCCCTTCTCATGGGCCACAGAATAATAAATCTGGAGTATTGTAATACCACATGTCTCTCTGCAGTACAGAGGCCATAGATAGAGAACAGACTGACAGAGGGAATTGAAAACAAGTGCTAACTGAATAAGTAAATATGCATTACCATTAGGACCATTAAAGCCCATGTGACTGCCAGTTTGGCGTGTCAGTCTTAATACACACTGTCTGCCAAAGGGTGACACAGTTCCAGAAAGGTAGACCACAACAAAGCCCAGGGTTATGCTTTTCCTGCACTGAAATCAAGTACAGAGACAGAGAAAAAGGCTTGATAGTTGCATGACCATTGCAGATGATGACATTTTACCATGAAGACCTGACACACTTCCAGCTATTACAGGTGCCATACAGTATGTCTGCATCACCCACTTTCCAAAAATGAGTGCCAACACTTCAGTGCAACACCCAGGAGAGCAACATTTACCCGGAGACATGACAAAATGGACATAAATTAAAACAACATGGTATAGTCGCACATGTTTTTGGACTTCACTTCCACAATTCATGTTCTCTCTGCATGTTTTTTTTTTTTTACTTTTCATCTGAGTTTTTTTTTTTTTTTTTTCTATTTTTTGATTTAGGACAATTCAAAGAACAGAGCACTAAAAGATGATGGCAGGTTTTAACACACCAGTCACAACAGGCCTTTAGGGGACACTTCCTATAGAGTTTCACAGATTCACAACAGCAGCTCTCAGATCACCTAACACTCCTGGATCTTGCACAGCACCATACCTACCATAAATTTGACTCTGCTGGAACCTCAAGTGCCATCACTCCACAGTCAGCAGCCATTTGTCTCTGAGCAGGTCTGCGCTGTTTTCAGCAGAGAGGAGCTCCAGCAACATCCATCAACACATAAAAGGTAGTTACGACAAAACCAGCGAAATATAGCCAGATTTTGTCACATCTTGACAATTTGTCTCCCCGGAGATCAGGTGTTTTCTCTATTAGTTTACATTTAAGACCCTGCACAGGTGAAATATGGCTGCTCTTCCACCTGACATGCTGACCTCATGCATGACCTTCACTTCCCTTCAGTGGAAATGTTCACAGCTGCAATTCACAGTGAAAGAAAACTGAGAATGGAGGTTCCTGCTAGCAGACAAACTGGACTTGAGTGCATTATAGCAGCCATTCTGAAGTGGAGGTCATAGTGGGCTACACCTAAAATCCAAGGCGTTCCCTGAGAATGACTTACTTTGAAATATACACCCTTACAAGCTTTCTAAATTAAACATTATTGTGTATATGACATGATTCATGAAACGCTAAATTTTAAAGATTAATTTCCTAACACGTGTTCCAACTGTTTTTCAATCTTGATGGAAGCAGCAGAGAGAAAAAAAAAAAAAAAAAGTCAGTGCCAGAGTTGTGTGATGTTTATGCTGGATGGGGGAATTTTCTGTGCAAGCTGAGCAGACGTTTCGGCCACCAGTTCAGTCAGTCAGATTGCTTTATTGTTACCAGCTGTTGAGTCTGAACCATATACACTCACCTTTCGCTCCGCGCCTGTTTTCAGAGTCGACTAAGGATATGATTTTACAAGTGTTTCAGCAAAATAATCACTCGACCCGCTACCTGCCATTCAGACGTGCCAGGAGCTCCTAAACAGTGGGCGCTGGCTCAATTGTTAAGGAAAGAATGGGGGGGTGAACTCTTCTCAGCCAACATTACTGCGAGACTACCTATAATAGATGCGTGTTTGTAGGCTATGGCTCAGACACCCGCTGACACTGCTATTCACAAAGAAGAGGGGGGGAAAAAATCATAATTGTCAGCAGCTTCAGATCATGTGCAGACAACCTGCTGCAACCACCAGCTGTGCGGTCCAAAATGACACCGCACTTATAACGCAATCCACACATGTGCAAAACACATCCAACTGCCCCTTCACTATCTGCATAGAAGACTATCTGGTGTTTTTTTTTTTTTTTTAAGTTAGTACCTGCTTCAACCAATCAAATCAATGAAAGCAGCATCCACACACAGACGCACAGACGCGCGCAAATACGCACAGTCCTTACCCGAAATACGCCGCGGTTGGTCCAGGCAAGTTGAGAAGACACACTATAACTGTGAACGATAACCATCCCAGGAGTAGGTGTCCATCCAGCATTTTGCTGCGGCTCCAGGGCAGATCATTTCGTTTCTCCTGAGTAGCTGTGTAAAATCCCTTGTTGAACGTTCAACACTTCTTATACAGAGAGGAGCTGCGCTGCGCTCCTCCCATCAGCAGAGAGAGAGAGAGAGAGAGAGAGAGAGAGTAGTATGGCAATACTCCGAGACTGGTCAACTGATTCATAATGCACTCTCGAGTTACACACTCATAAATCTGCTCCATTGTCTTTTTATTTTATGATTGTCTGGCCTGTGGGCGGTTTAATCGACAAACGGTGCTGGTCTGGTTTTAAAAACATGTTTACCTTCAATCAGTGGCAGTTTATTCCCAGTATGAGTAAACCCTGAATAGGTTAAATCAACTGTGTTAGTCTACAGGCAGCACAAGCATAAATTCAGTATCCTGCTGAAAGTAAATGTATTCTACTCAATGTGTGAGTGAAGATTTGAGTCATGTTTGAGAACTGTGCAGAGATTTTCTATGTCATGTTCCATGTGACTCTACTGCAAAACTTTTTGGAAGGAAATGTTGCATTCTGAAATGTAATACAAATGTTATATGTTTGGTTCTCATCCATGAGGTTGAACAGCTAATGGATTCACCAATGTATCTATATTGACAGTTCCGACAAGATACATTTAGATTTAACTGAGAGATGGAATTTGCCTCTTCGTTTACTGATCCCTGTTATCTGTTGTGTGAGTCGTGCACTCCGTGAACATGTGATCCAAACTGCTTTCCCGATGTCAAACCTCAGTTTAAGTTGTTACTGTATGTCTGTGTCGACTTCGTATTTCACATCGAATAGGACGGAAAGACCTTGTGTCTGGTTGTTTTTCGTTAAAGATTGTCAAAGTTAAATATCAGTCTGGTCTTGTCTTTCGGAGACACTGTGATCAGTTCTTTTAACCACATGCACTGAGGTGAGTTCACCTGCAGTTCACAATGAAGAAAGCAAATTTGTCCACAAATATAACTTTAGGCGATTTCACAAGAACTGAAGACGAAACCTTTTAATCACTTTATAGAATATCATATTGTGGACTATAAATCAATTGGCAAACTATCAATCACTCTGGCAAGTAATCTGAAGCTTTTGGCAGGCCTACTCTTGAAAAATATTTACTCTTCCTACTCATTGATTGCATAAGATTTGAAGATTACCAAAACATTTGGTGATTGTCACAGAAAAGCCTCTTTAACATGCACATAGGATTTGCTCAGAATTATAAAACATCTACTTACACACACACAAAGGATATTTTGATTTATTACAATAACAACAAATTGTAAAAGCATTTGTTTTGTAGGTGAAAGTATGAGTCATGTAACTGCTGTGACAGAAATATTGACAGATTTATTCTAGGTTTGACAGCAACACTGAGTGAGAAGCAGTAATACAGAGTTGTTGACTAAGTTGACCTCTTGATTTGTAAATAATATCCGCAGACTTTGCCAGCTCAGGATTTCTTTAGTCAGGGACAACCCTAGTTAACTCCTGTGTAAACACCTTTCAGTGGCTCAGCTACCACCTGACATCTTTTGTGTCCACACACACCTTGATTTCTGGCATTTATAAGAAAGAGAGCGAAGTATCTGAAGTTGGGAAAGGGGCCAGGTTTTCTCAGCTACACCTGGGGAGCGCTGCTGCCAGCATTCTGGATGAAGTCTATTCATTTCCAATCTCGAGCAATATCAAACACATTCACCACAGATCACAGTGACAGATGGGCCAAGTTTCTACTTTCTGTGTGCAAACAAAATGGCATCTCAAATTACAGATTAAAGCGAGCTGCCTTGATAATTACTGTTGCGTGTTTCATATTATATTGAGTCTCTGATGATCATTACCCTCAAGAGATCAGTCATGATTTGACTTTTGGATGGTATATAATTATAAGACAATCTAAGTATTGTTGCACATGACAAGATGACTCTTTAAGATCCTAAAATTAAAATATAAATGACTGTTTTCACAAAGGAAGACAGTAAATACATGTAGGAACAGATTAGGCACAGCTAACCTTCTGTTTGCATGATTTCACTTTTAAATCCTGTTCAATATCATTTGACTATTCTTACAGGTGAGCACATGAAAGTCCTGGAATGTGCTTTTTTTTTTAACATTATAAGCTTGTCAGTTATTCCTAGAGGGCAGTTATTCAAAAGCCTAAAGCCCCCCAGTAAGGGCCTTGCTTCTTAATAACACCTGGTTTTAAGGAGATCAGCAGGAGGGTTTGTCAGTACATGACAAGAATGGACACTAATCCCGAGCAATACCCACTGGTCCTGCATGTCTCTTGAGTGGGATAATTGATTCCCACACCCTTCTTAAAACACACTCGCCCCCTCTTCTCAGACCAGGCAACCAAGAAAACAGAGCTTGTTTCATTCTGGTGTCGAGGGAACACGGCCATGAGGACAAAAGCGTGTGGTTTTTACCCGACTCCTATGAGGGTTGAACTGAGGGCTGTCATAAGTGTTGTAGGTGGTAGCAGAAATTTGTTTGGTAATGGACACTAATCTCTTTAGGCTGTCAAGAGTATTTCCCTCTCTGCTGTCGGAGATACTGCCTTAACCTCTTTGGTTCTTTGTGATTCTTTCTCAAAAACTAATGTGCATGTAATTTGAACAAAATGCAACTTGGATGTGAATATTAAAGATCCTCCCGAAAACGGCCATATCAAGTGTTACTGAGAAGCCTTAAGTAACGCTGTAGGAAACTTAACTTAGTTTCGGGTCCAAGTGTGACTAGAATACTCAGTTCAGATTAGACTCCTAGCCTGCAGTGTTACATTTCTTTGCAATTACAATGAGGTTCCTCTGGGCATTGAGGTTAGACATACTTCTGTGCACCGACGATTCAAATGAGATGGAATGCGCTGTAGGATGTTGATGGAGTTTGAGGTATTTCCTTGAAAGGTGCATTCTCCCAAAAATGCACTCAAAACAACGAATATACATTTGAGCGTGGGTATTTTAGAAAAAAAAAAAAAATTGTAAAATTAAAAGCAGGCATTTTCTACACGGACATATAGGTCCGATCTGACAAAAACAGTGAATGATTAATATGATGCAAGACTGTATAAGAAGGTTATGCAACCATCAGAGTTATTAAAAACATATAGTATTGTTTTCTATAAAGTATAGTCAGTTTGAGTAAAGAGCTGTTCAGATTAGTTTCCTCCTCCCTCTCCTCAGAGTCGTATATATTAGCCTTGGTCTGACCTTGTCTTGATATCACATCCCTCAAGAGGAATGTAAATCGTATCCGTCCAATCCCAACCCAGTTACCACCAAACTCCTCGTTCTCACCACCCCTACTCCACTGCAGGGCCACATGATCTTTTCCATGTACCAGACATAATTTGTGGCTTAGGTTTGGAGGCTGACGGTGCGTCTGCGCCGCTCTGCTGTTTCAGGCGTCGGGTGCTCCATGTGCAGTTCTCAGGATTCAGGAAAGGTCCGTCTTCAAGGGCTGGAGAGGTGGCTGGTGTTTTTTTCTACAAACCTCAGTAAAAATCACTGTCAAAGTCTCCTGATATTCTGATTGCATCCCAGAATGAAATAAGTCAGATATTACTTCTCAAAGTACAAAGCTTTTTCGCAGCTTATAACAATAGTCTGACGAAGTAAAGGCCTGTTTTGTAAAAAGTTGGATTGAAAAACTGAAGACTTAAACTTTAACAGAAAAAAACAGTAGAAAAAGGAGCATTATCCTATCAGAAAATGCCATAGTAGAATTTAATCCTATTTGCTTAATTCGTGCATGTGTCTATGCACATTTTCCAGTGAAGTGTTATGACACACTTGAGCCAAATTGTATGTGAGCATGTGGTGGCTTGTCCATTCTTGAAAATGTTTAACTAGGCACATCACCACTGCAGCAGCGTGGGAGGAACAATTGGAGGAAACATGAAATACTTTTATTGTAAGGTGAAATAATTAGCTCAGGTCGAAAGTTATGTGTGTGTATGTGTGTGTGTGTGTGTGTGTGTGGGGGGGGGGGGTTACGTTAAGGTGAAATAAAGGCAAAAACAATCAATATCGAAGCGTAATCCAAAAGCTGTGCTGTTTTCATTATGGTTTCCTTTCGTGTTAATAGACAATTTTCTATCATTCAACCACTCATCCAACATCCACAACAGTAAATGCAGTGACAAGTGAAGAGTCTGAGCCAGGAAAGAACAGGTTGCTGTGCATAGACAGACGTTATGGTAGATATATAGTGAATGGGTCATGCTTTGGACCAGCAGGTGGTGTTGATGGAATGGTATGATCTGCTTTACTTAGCATTAATGAAACAAGACAGAGTCCGGCCGAGCAGCTGCAGTCTGCGCAGTCAGTCCTCCTCTTAGCTGATCCTGACCTCGGCTGACCCGGAGGAAAGCGTCAGACAAGAAGACACTGGAGGAAGCTGAAGGAACGAAGCCTCTCTCTGTCTCTCAGCAGTTGATGGAAAACACTGCACCCTGATATGACACGGAGGGCTGGTTCTGTAATTAAAGCTGCATTGTCTCTTCTTATTCTCTGGTCTCTAGAGCTGCCTTAATATGTGACCTCAGCGCTAACACAACTATCTGAGTCCCCCCCGGAGGAAAAAACCTTATGATGGAAGACTCCCACCAACAGGCTGATGAGGACTGCAGTTGTAGACCAAGACACAGGATACGCATGCAGACAGACAGAATGCTTTCAGGCCGTCAGGTGCATCAACAAGTAGAAATAATGATACACTTTGCAGATCTGAATTGTTGCATCGAGTTCAAATATTCACTGTCATAGTTCATTGGCCGCGAGTCACGGCTGCTTTGGAAAACACAGCAGGAAGAGACTGTGTTTGCTTGCAAGAAGTTGATGTGTCACTTAGTAAGGATGGTTTTCAGGATAAACGAGGCATTAGCAAAGTAATTAAGATGCATGGGAAACAGTACTTCCAGTCACTGTCTACATACTGGAAGAGTTTGGTGATTAAATATTCAGTCAAGCTTATGGGAAGTTCATTCATATCAGTCAAAAGCTGAAAAACTTTCTCTACAAGAAAGGTCTATTTTTTGTGGTTTGGTGATCATTAACCCATAAAGATCCAGTGTTACTTTTGTGACAGTTCCCAAGTTATTTTTCCTCTATATTTAACCTTTCAAAAAGTAATTTATCACCATTTATTATAATGTTATACTCTGTTTTGCTTTTTCTTTTTTTTTTGTGAAAATCTGGTAATTTTCTGCATTTAATTTACTAATCACGTAGATGTTCAGAAAAACACATTAAACTTGAGGATTATTGTGACAGAAATAGAGAAGACAGAAGAAAAAGTGACTCTTTCAGCCAAATATCTATAAGTGAACATATAAACAAGTGTCTCCATACACTGTTATTGATCAAACTCCAATGTGCTTTACCAGTGAATCAGTGTTGTAGAAGATGACAGTGTTTCCACGGTAACTACGGAAAGCCTGAACATCCAAATGGGTCAGTTTTTTGCACGTATTGATAGGATTAGTGGATCAACACAACAGGTAATACACATTTTAGATCAGTAGACAGTTTTGGTCATCAGTGGATGTTTGAGTATCTCTATTAGCTGTGTTTGTCCATCAGGGTTCCCTATAATTTCCCACTCATCTATAAATAGTCACAACATTACACTCAAGACATAGACTCGGTCTCATGTTCAGCCAAAACACGTGACATATTCAGGCGTGTTCTAGTGCCAACTCTGACCTCAAAGTTTACCTAGACAGTTTACATTAAGATTTGAAGTCGTCTCCCATGATTTCTCTTATCAGAAGCCTTTTTACACCCTGTATTGCTAAGAGTCGAGCAAGCGAGATAGGGACGTCAACGCCTGTGGTAATGCCCATCCTGAAGATAAAGTCAAAGTCGACTCAGGCCGGTTGCTTTGTTTCCCATGTGAGGAGCGCAATGGAAAGTGATGATCTGTTTTCAGGTGTGAGATCTCAGCTGATGTTGTGACGGACTCCAAGCAAACGTGGCCTAAATCTGATTTTTTTTGCCCATATGTGACCTGTATCTGATCTGTTAAAGACACTTTGAACATCACAAATCTGATGGTTTTCAAATCTGACCCAGGCCACGTTCATATACAGGTAGTCCTCAGGTTACGACGTACCCGACATACGTTATTTTGACTTTACGACGCCGGAGTTTCGTCCGCCATTATTTTACATACATATTATATACTGTACCTACATTAAGTACAGTATCTTATTTTTACCTCCGCCGAGGAGGTTATGTTTTTGCCGGCGTTTGTTTGTCTGTCTGTCTGTCTGTCTGTGTGTAACATAACTCAAAAAGTTATGGACGGATTTTGATGAAATTATCAGGATTTATTGGCAATGGCACAAGGAAGAAATGATTAACTTTTGGGGGTGATCTGGAAGAAATCGTGGATTCTGGATCACTTTGAAATTTTCATTAACATTGGGGTCAATGGGGCCAAAAATTTAGTTTCTCAGTATCTCAGTTAATTATTGACCAAACCTAATGAATTTTTTTAGGAAATGTTCGCTCTGAGACAAGGACCAGATGATTACATTTTGGAGGTGATCCGGATCACTGTCTGGATCCAGGAAATTTAAAGGATTCTCTATTAGTTATCAGTGGCGTTGCTGTGGTAATAATAACAAATGTCCAACAGATGGCGACTCATGTTTTCTCATATAGTCCATGGATCTAGCTCTATGGAGCTAGATCTTGAAGAAAACCACCATTATGTTGATTTGTTGATTTTATTGTTGTTGTTATTTCTTTGTTAGCAGCATGTAATTCACATTTCTTTGGGTATGTTTCCAGTGACAAGAATCTGATAAAACAGATAAAAAACCAAATGTGGGAATAATATTGCGGGTGTCAGTCACAATATGTGGGGGAACTGTGCTGCTTGGCGGAAATTTTTGCTCTCTGAGTGCTTTTCTAGTTTCATTTGATTTTAGAACCTTTTTCCTCAGATTTAGGGTTTTAATCTTGTTTTTAGACACCCATTTTTTGCAGTGTAGTGGTCAATCTTGTACCAGTAGTGGATGGCAATAATCTGGTGATGAGCTTCTTCTATTTAGTTTTTTAACAATGGTTGTAAACTTTAATGGTGCATTTCCGCCACTCTCCAGATGTCTGTGACTGGCGATCAGCTTTTGTCAGACCAGATCTTTTCAAGTCGTCGTCAATATTTTCATTTTGTTTTTTTATTGTTTTGCAAAAAGCTTATGAAAATACAAAGGAGAAAATAAATTAAGATAAAATAAATATAAAAGAAAGAAACAAAAAGGTATTAAAAAAGTAAAATAAAATAAAATAGGGCGGACACCTCAAAGTAGTAAACATACATGATGTTGCATCATTATTAAACTGATTCCACATGGATTCCTACAAAAAAACTAATAGGTGAGTGGCATGTTATGGACCACATCTGTGGCCAAGGTCTTCATATGATCTAAAAAAAAATCCTATAAAATGGCTCTAGATTATAACTCATGTTGTATCTGATCTTATCCATGTGGAGCACAGAGGACAGGTCTGTCATGGTCGGCCATGTTTTGAACAGAGGCACAGTATCAGGTTTCCAAAGGCTTAAAATGAGCCTTTTTTGTAATCATCATCCCACACATGATCGTGCACTGGGCAGACAGGTCATGAGTCCTTGAAAGCCCTTAAAGTCGACTGATCACTGATGGGACTCGGGTGCACACCTCCAGAATTTAACACACCTGCAGGGAGAAAGTATAGGGAGATCCCTCCGAATGTCACCAGATGATGACATTGGGAGGGTTACAGAGAAAGGGTTATGGGAGGACTGGGAACCCCTATAACAGAAAAGTTCATTTTAATAATTGAATGAATGGATGAATGAATGAATGCATTATTCCCAGTGAATTATGTTTAACTGACAGGAACATTTTCCAAACATGAAAATCACAAAAATGTATGGATATCGCACAAACAAGTTTCACTAGAATCCTCCCAGTACTGAAAGGTTAGCAAAATAATTCCTTTTATTCCTTTTTATTTATTTGTGAAAACTCTATAAAACTCGATAATGACAGAAACTTGAAAAAAATAAATAAATAATTAATTATGACTCACATAAAATTCCAGACTTTTCAAGGTCTGGAAAAGACCAATTCAAAGTTCCATACTTTAAGAATTTCAAGACTTGCACAAGCACCCTGGTCTTAGACTTGTACACTGCCCCCCCCCCAAAAAAAAATCACCTGATCACCTGCATCAACTTCTTCAACCCTTTAAACAGAGGAAGAACTTTCCCATTTCTTAAACAACCATCATTATATTAGAGGGCATAAAGACTGGACTGTGTTAGAGTGGAAAAAGGTCATGAGTCCAGATTGATCCTTTTCCAGAGTGATGAGTTCATCAGGGTGAGAGGAAAGGTAGATGAAGCGTTTACCCATCATGCCTAGTGCCTATGGTATATGCCTGTGTGGGTAGTGTTATGATCTGGGGTTACATCCATATATATATATGGTTTTCAGTAAAAAGCTGATCGATATTGTAGTTGATAATACTCTCTTAGTTTGCATCTTGCTGTGTAGAAACACACTCTGTTGAAGTCATGACCTGGCTCAGAATCCATGATAAAAAAATATAAAAAAAAATTTAAAAAAAAAGGTGACACACAGGTTGAAGGCCAATAAATAATTGTAGTGCAATGAAAATGTTCCGAACTAATACAAGCAAAAAATAAGACTATGGAGTATGAGAGTCAATATGATCAGTGGTGATGAGTGATAATGTTGTGACACTGAGCTGAAGGTGGATATTTGTAACAAACATGGGGAAGAATTACAGCCACATTTATCTCTGTAAAGCCTGAACCATTAAAACATTGACAGACATTGACAGAAAATTCCAGTTCTTTGAAACTTGATGCCATACATATATATATATATATATATATATATATATATATATATACCAAAAAAAATTTTTTGTTTTTTTAAAATATAAATTTCTATCTAAAGATTTAAATTTTTTATAATATTTTAT
>JAPSES010000030.1:6117891-6130655 GCA_029822895.1 Maxillicosta whitleyi | reverse complement strand
TGAAGTATAATACATGTATTTGGATAGTTATTTAGAGATTTAGGTGGTATTTAGGGGTACTAAAGGGTTAATTCTGACTTAAGCGGAAATTCGGGTTACGTCGACAGCGTAGGAACAGAACTCATTTGGAACCCGAGGACTACCTGTAGTCATAAATCCAATACTAATCTGATATTTTGCTGTCTGAACAGCCAGGTCGTATTTACGGCCTTTACGTCATTAAAATGCAGCAAATGTTAAAATTCTGCGTCCCAGGAGTATGACTTTTGTAAACACTGTGCACACCTGTTTTGCACATGTGGGTCACTTCAGTCACATTCGATTCATATTTAAAACTGATAGAAGTCGCATTTGATGTGTAATATGAACGAGCACATGAAAAAAAAAAATGGATTTCACCAAAACATCTGAATTGTGCATTAAAGGGCTCATATTTATCTAAACCCACTTTTATTAGTCTGTGGTTCATTTATTTGTGTATTTGGACACTAATACTTCATACAGTTTGAATGTGAACTCCAGCTGCTGTAAAACTATCTTTATATTAATTTAGGCAAAAATCAAGTAAATTTCTACAACCTGTTTTATTTTCTTGCTCAATTTGTTGCATCTATAACTAGTTATATCACGACATTTGCACATATATGGTCAGACTTCTGATGAACATTTCTCAGATAATAATTGTTCATTAACAGCATTGGTTGTAGTAAAAACTGAAAATATGTCCAAACTTTGAGCCGATTAACTAAAATGTTCAGTTGTTGGTTGAACAGGACAGAGCAGCACAGACAACAACCTGGAGGGGGCGGGGCATGAAGCAGCTCATGTGCATTTAAAGGGCCAGCGCTAAAAAATAAAAAACGACCTTTCTAGTGTCATTACTGAGAAATAGGGTTGAAGATGAACCTGTGGAGTTGAATTAATGAATAATTCAGACTAAAACAGAGCATTTACCGTTTATGTAGACCACAGGGAAATGATCTAAAATGAATAATTCCATTTAAAAGAGCAAAATATCACTCTTTTAAGATCTGCTGTCTCTTCCCTCTCTCCACTACAATGTACAACAGTCAGAAATTATTTGCTATTTTTATTATTAATTTTTAATCAGTATATTTTTATTAAGTCCTTCAAACACACAAAAAGTAAGACAAACACTGAGATATAGAGCAGAGGTGTAAGACAAACACAAAAAATAAAAAATTGAAATTAAAAAAATTCAGTTAAAGGTTTCCACTATGTAATCACCTTGTACACAAGCTGTTTTTATCATATTTATTGTTTGTTTGTTTTTTGTTATTTTGCCATACGACCATTTACATCAGATGAGTAAGTAAATCCTAAATAGATAAACTTGTATTATCATAACCACACAGTAAGCCTGTGTCAGTATCACTACTCAAATTTTCCAACATCATCTTCTGAACCTGCTTCATGATCACCTGGTTCACGGATCATCCAACACACAAAAAAATATTCTTACTGAATTTTTCTGTCGCAGTTTGATGTGTCAGTTGGATGAATACTACCATTGATAGTCTTTTTAAGCTGCATATAGAGAAGTAGAAGCAGTGAATCATACTGTGCAGCTTTAAGTTTTTTTTTTTTGTTTTTTTTTTAGGTGCTAAAGTGCAGTTGTGACAAAAGATTATTCCACTACAATGCTGACATCTAGTGGAATGATCACCTGTTCACGCAGATCTAACATTATGAAAGCAGCAGTGATATACTAACATCTTTTTTTTGCATGTATTTGTTAGGTTTATAATTTCTTAAGTGGACAAATGTGCATTAAAATCTTTGTGGCACATCAGGAAAATGTTAACGGAAAACACAGTGAAGTAATGAACATGTGATTAGTTGAGTATTTTCATTTTGCATGATGTTAGTGTGACTGTGTTGTGTCAACTGGAAGGAGTCTGACTTGGGCCGATGATGCACAGCAATGACAAGACTCACTTGTCGGATGTGACTCGGTGTTAATGGCATTTTGCTAAATGACATCAGCATTGCAGTGAGGTCACCGTGGGCACACAGAGGTCCTATGATATCCTTCTGTTTGCTCAAGAGGGAAAAACCTCACTGGATGAACTGTGCCAAAAAAATGGTGGGAAACTTCTCGATGTAGGTGAAGCCAATTTGATGTTTATTAATTCATTTTGGAAAAGTACTCGTCACCAATTTATATACAATACCTGCATGCTTTTATTTGGATTTCAAGGTGTGTAAACCCAGATGTTGAGTAAGTTGTTGAACTGTATGATTGACACTTTCTGGCCGTGTCTCTCTGCACACATTCACCTGCCATGGGCTGAACAGGCATCACATTGTTTTCATGTGTTTCACACTCTTACTAAATGGTCTCAGTGCCAATGCTGACGGCTACTGTGGAGAAAAATATCCAATTCACAGTTGATCTAACGTCTCACTTAATGCCTCCCATTCCAGATTTCCTCCTCTGCAGCCTCCTCCGACCACCGGCTCCATATGTGCATCTTTTCATTTAATACCTCAGCCAAAGAGGTCATGTGATCTTATACGTTTGTCTGACAAACACAAAATTTACTGCAATGACTTAAACGATATGTGCTGATGGTTTGGGCATGAGTCAAGAGTTAACCCCTTGAAATGTAACCCATAAAGACCCAAACTAAATATTTAATACCTGTTGATCCATTAATCCTATCAATACATGTAAATAATTGGTGTAAAATGCAGTTTGTCTTCTTTTCATGGGCATCAGATATGACCCATTTAGATATTTAGAGGGTCCGTATTGAATGTGCAAAAACCGTCATGATGGAAAAACACATTGAATTTTTTTTTTGTTTTTTTTGCTGGGAAAAGTCTCCTTTTCTTTAGTTTTCTTTGTTTTGATATAATAATATTTGAATTAAGTTTGAGTTTTCATGAACATCTAAATTAAATATAATAATTAAATATAGTAAAATACATAATTTGCAGTGAAAAATGCTAAATACAGAGAAAAATACAATAATAAATGGTGATAAAGCACTTAAGAAAGGTTGATCAGGGAGGAAACATTCAAATGCCTCAAAAGTAATGTTGAGTCTTTATGGGTTAAGGAAAATAATCCTAAACAGGTGTAAAATAAAATAAAAAAATTTAAAAAAAGAGATTGTTTTTTTTTTTGTTTTTTTTTACTGGTGGCTAAAGAATGGAAACATTTGAAGAAAAAATAGAAAAAATATCTTATGCCTAAATATCTAATATAATATATAAATATCTTCATATTTTGTTTTGCTTTAAGAAGATTGTGAAAGCGGGAAGAATTATTGAGAATTATTCTCATCAGTGCAGTAAAATATTAATATAATGTAGCATTTAGTAATTTATTATAGTAATATGTAATATCAGAACAGATTTTTAAACACAGTTATAATGGGATAGGTGATCAAACTTTCTGAAACAATCGTAGTTGCATTTGTTCACTAATTTTTATTCTTATATTACTTATATTTCTACTCTTCATTAATATTAATTTCCATTACTGTAATGTTGACGTGCTTATGAAATAATTATTTTTTTAAAACTAATACATTACTAAAAGTCATTTGTTAAACACCATTTATGTTTTGTAATGTAAAAAACAATGACATGCATTTATAGTTTAAACTGTGCAGTCAGTTTCCACTAGATGGCACTAACATTTAGTCTTCAGCTGCCTCTGGAGGTTTGAGATTGATCATGTAGCCTCTGCTGGAGATGCATTTAAAGACTCTACTGAAGGAGAAAACATCCGTGTTAATATGACATGAATGAATGAAGTGGATGAAAAAACGAGTAAAGGAAAAAAAAAAGTCAAAGCAGGAAATCAGACACTTTAATAAAGCCTTTATTTTACATATATATGAAACTGACCTTTAAAGTTCAATAATAATCACAATAAACTCCTCATTGTCATATTTGTATCGTCTGAACCATGCCAGGCAGGAATTTCCTGTAAATCATTATAAAAGTCAGCCTTATTAATGTGGTTATTTAATGTTTCTGGGGCCTGCTGATTCTTGTTTTGTGTAATTTCCAGTCCGTCTAAACCACAAAAAAAGCCCAGGAATTCACTATTTGAAATCAAATATTGGATTTTTTTCAAGACATAGAATGAAAGTTATTGAAAATCATGACAGCATTTCTATATTTGATGACCTGTAAACTTCGAATATATTCTAAATAATATATTTAAAACGAACTGCAGCTATTTTACTTGAGACATGGCTTATGTTTATATTTAGAAATGAACTTTTTGTCCTTCCTTGCAGCCCTATTAGTCACTGATGTTGCACAAGTAGGGCATGTTTTTTTTAATCTCCAGATAAGCATCAGTGGCTTTAAATGGACAGACCGGTCCACTTCCTATTAGATCAGCTATCAACAGCCACTTGACATTGAGAAAGGGAAACAGACCGTCTGCAATTCGAGCTTAATCTTGCGGCCAATTTTATCGGATATTTTCGTTCGAACAGACACTTTTTGGCAGCTTTTCATGCGGGCAGACTTTTTTTTTTTTTTTTTTACAGTTTGTCTGAGCTGTGAACACAGCAGTTAAAAAAAAGAAACAATTTTGTGCTGCTTTTTATAGGGAAAAAAAACAAAAAAGAAAATATATTTAACACTATTTTTTATCAATCATTTTTGGTTTTATTGAATAAATCAGTCTCTTGGGAAACGTCTAAAACTTCAAATTTTACATTCAAGCACAAAATAAAAGACTGCAGAGCTAAATAATGGTCCCAAGCAATTCACACATATTTATTTCTGCATTTTAGAAGCTTCAAGCCAGGGAGTGAAATCCGGACAGGTTGTTATAGCTACGCAATCCACAGGGGTTCCGATGTCTATTTAAAACCCCTCAGACCCTCCCTCTCTCCTTTAAACAACATTATATATCACACTCACAGCATGCTAATACGACCAATTCCCAATGAGCACTAAAACACATCTTAAAATTAGCTCATTCTGGTGTCTGAGTTCAAACAGCCTGACTACAGAACAGAGGGAACATATCATCAGAATTCCCCCTTTGGCAATACCTGCTGATTGGGTCCTAAAAAAGCAAGCAGCTTTTAACTTTTAATATTTGGCTCCCGAGTTCTGCCACGAGTAGTCGCGAAAGATAGTTAGTCTGGCACTTGTCTGGAGTATAGAAATAAACATCCATCCGTGTAGATTTTTTCTTTTTTTTTTTTTTTTTTTTTTTTTTTTTTTTTTTTTTTTTTTTTTTACTCTTCAGTTAAAATCTCCGCGCGCGTTGCCTATGTGCGCGCATGTAGACTTTCTGCTGGAGATGTTTTGCGAAACTTTAAGGATGATATACCTTGGATGTTTCCTGTTGCTCTGTTGGCTCACGCATGTCATGGCAAGTTATCCCATCTGGTGGTAAGTTTTATTTTCTTTTACATCCCGGACAAATAGAAAGCTTCTTCTTCTTTTTATTCTTCTTCTTCTTCTTTTTTTTTTTTTTTTTGTTTGATGGTACAAGAATCTGATGCGCCCCTTCTCTGTCAGTTTGGTTTGTTTCAGTTCAGGAATTTAGTTTTGACAGCAGGGAAGTGTTTAGAGGCTCTAAGGGTAAAGAAAAGATGTCGCAACTTTTTTTTTTTTTTTTTTTTTTTTACTCTGAGGTAAAATGATAGTGTGCGCAACAGAAAAGTCTAATTCAATGGAAATAATCAGTATTTTATGTTAAAGGTCTTACAGTGAATGATCCTTCACGCACCACAGCTGATGAAAACGGCCTCATTAAATACTATGTATGATGTAGATTCTGTTTGTGGTGTTCATTATGAACACAGTTTGACTAGGAACAGTTTTCATTTTCTCGGTGCAGCAGGTGCAGTGTGTGAGAGCCTGCAAGTGTGTGTTTGCGCGCGTCCACGCATGCATAAGTGTGTGTATTAAAGTGGTTTAAAGTGGAACAGAACCAGGACGGAAATTAAGATATATGATACAAATAAACTACTCTTTATTTAAAATAATAATAAAGCAATAAATGATGGTATTAGCGGATCATTAGTGTGCGTGTTTTCGGGATTTTGCACGTTTGGAACAGAATCAGGCTGTTGTCTCACCACAGTTCGGACATTTTCACCTCTTTGTTCTAAATATATTTGACAGCTCTGTAACTACAGCTTCGTAAGTAGAAGTATTTGTTGTGACTTGAATATGACACCTCTTTTAGCTTCAGTTTCTTCCTTTCACTTAAAAATCACCATTTAACATCCAGAACAATGATGACTTATGTATCTTATGCTCTTTACTCTAAGGATAATAATCATCATCATATTTAAAATGATAAGCAAAAGATACTTTTCATTCACATCTTTATTTACTCGTTTTATTTTTTCTCTCTGCTTCATTTAATTCTGTCTCTTGTCTGGTTTAACAGTGGTCATGCTTCACCCAGCAGTATAGCAAAGATAAATGGCTTCTTTTTTGGCTGAATCATTCCATGTTTGGGCCCAGTGAGATATAGGGTGTACCCTATCTGCTTCCCTTAATGGGTCCCCTGGTGGTAATACTGATGAGAAACTAATTACACGCTCAGCTGGAAGGAAATCCTGATAGAACAGTAGGCCCTTTGGACTGAAAGATGGAAAAAAAAAAAAGATCCAAATCAAGCCGTCTGTAAAAAGTTGCAGCCGCGTTGTTATTTTTCTCTCATACAGTGTATTTTAGTAGCAATATGAAATATTTAGTACAGATGTGAACATGTTAAACATTTTAATGCAGTTGTAAGAGGCCTTTAATTTCTGTATCCATCCAAACAGCAGGTCAGTTCTTTTGTGTTATATGAATGACACCAGGAAAACCAATTTTCCATTCATTGCAAAACCATGGCAGTGAGTCAAAAACTGAACTGTTGTGCTGAGGGTTGTTCGATGCTGAAGGTAAAAGAGACAAGCAAATAAAAAATGAGCAGGCTTGCTGTATCACTATGCAGCAAGCTAACATGCAGTCACAGTTTTTGCTGCACGGCTGACGTCACACTCAACTTCTTCCCCCCCTTGCATGTATTTGTGTTTCATAGCAACTCAGCCCAAGTCAAATAAAGTGGTTCTTCTAGGACTGCGTTAAGTACGCCTGCATTGTCTCTCTGTTTCCTAACAGTACGTCAGCCATCTACTGCTTCTATGAAAAGCAACTCATAATGTTGTGCTGACAGAGGCTGCTGAAGTTGGCTTTAAGTGCTTCTAATGCTGCATCGCATTCACCTTCTGCACGGCAGAAGTCTGTGGCGATCAGCTCAGGATCTGCACTAGGACAGGTTCATGTCTGTTTCTTCTCGACCTGCCATGACATAGCCTGGCTGCACCCGCCACCTCACCACCCCCTTCCCTAGTCCACCCCACCTTAGAAGATAAATACCTGGAGGTGAAAGCTTGCCGCACATTCCTTTTCCCAAACATATTCTCTTGATGTCAAAGTCGGCTCCAAGGCCCCAGGGCCCACGAGTAAAGTGGTAATTCTAAGGTACCCTGCTTGGGCTTGCTGAAATATGCATTAAACCTGCGCTGGATACACTTAGATGAGAGGGGGAAAGTCTGCACTGAGACAAAAATTTAATGTGATATATGTTTTGCTTAAGTATTTATTTGTAATAGTTTTCAATTGTATCGTGAAACAAGGCCGTTCATTCATCAGCAACCTGAATAAACGCACTGAGTACCAGTTCCTCTAGAGGTTTAAGAAGAGAATAAACGGATTTTGTGGGAGGAATTAGACAAAACACAAAAGCAAGATCAGTAAATAGATGCTTAAGCACAGGCAACACAAAGAATAACAGCACTTGTGTTTAAATATTTATTGGAACTAGTATCCAACAACACTGTTCTTTATGCAATAGCTCCTTAAAAAAATCATAAATCATTCTAGGTGGAACATGCCCTGCCTCCTTTCAAAGGCCATTTACTAACACAGGAAAAGGTGCCATGGATTACTCAGCCCCGGTGAGACAGACTCATTTAAGTGGAGCAATCACAGCATATTGACTCATGATGATTTTGAGGACTGTAGCTAAAGAACATGACAATATGATGATGCATGCAAAAAAGAATGTGTGCAGGGACAAGCTGATAAGATATATATTACAAGAGGAAATATACAGTAAATTAATGTCATCACTGAAGTATAGATATTCACCTTAAAAGCATTATGGTTTACCACTAAACAGAAAAGGGGAAAATACCTGAAAAAAATGCAGGCATCCATCATTATTTTTCACCTCCTTTTGCTTCCACTAAACGACTTCCACCTGAAAAACATATGGCCGACCATTAAATGCAATTTTCTTCGCAATTTAGCTTTGTGCCAAGCTGGGACGTGCTTCAGAATACAGACTGACAAGGGCCAAAGAGAGGTCAATTTGTAATAAGAGTGCCCTTGTTTACTGATTGATGTTGCAGACAAACTGCAGACAAATGTGATTTCCTCTGGAGTCATTTTAAACATGCCACTGCTTGCTTACTGGATGTCTCGTTTATGATTACCCAGTGTGGTCTGGTAGTCTGTAGAAATTAGGTGAGAAATTCTGTTAAAGCTAGTGTGAGACATATATAA
Organism: Maxillicosta whitleyi; assembly: GCA_029822895.1. Taxonomy (NCBI): domain Eukaryota; kingdom Metazoa; phylum Chordata; class Actinopteri; order Perciformes; family Neosebastidae; genus Maxillicosta; species Maxillicosta whitleyi. The sequence continues at coordinate 6,122,078 of JAPSES010000030.1, read as the reverse complement.
GTCTGCCACTTGCTTGGGGGAAATAAGAGTGGTTCAATTACCAGGTCAGCTGATGTCTTACAGACGCTTTGACAGCAGGCAGAAAACATTACAGTGTGAGAAGATGTAGTGAGAATATACAAATTGAGGTATTCAAGGTCAAAATATGTGAAGTCATCTGCCAGGGGTCATTCAGCGATGGATTTTTTTTTTTTTTTTTTCCTCAAATGCTTATTAGCCTTAAAGAAAACAGCCTGAGGCCAGTGTCAGGAGCTTTGGTAATCTTGTTGTGATCAGCAATTAGTCCTTGAAGAACAGTGAATGGGTCAGCACACAGTGAGCCAATTGAGCAGCTAAAAGGCTGCACACCTGCTCTGGCTCTGCCTTTGTGCAACAGCTACAGTAACTGTTATCAAGCTCCGTATCACTCAAGGGAAGATCACCTGATCGCTGCTGCCATTGCCCGGTCTCTAACAGACAGCTGATGTGAAGCGAAGGCTTGTCTGGAGTGCCACCAAGACACTTTGTAGCTGCTCCGCTAGGCATCTGCCAAAGATAATAGCACGTTTAGCTTTAACAATTTGGCTCGTTTTTGACAGTATCAAGTACTCAAATATTATTTTTGGTAATGTTTCATTGAGATGCACACATCATAGGTCAGGAGTTTAACTTTATGACACTTCCATTATCCTTCAATGAAAAGTGTGAGGTAATGTTCAAGTCAATTAATAATGTTGGAATTTTTGACAGATAGTGAAATGTGTGAAATGTTTTGTTATATTAGTCCAGTTACTTGTATGTGTAGTGTTTAAATACATAGTACCTTTCTATGATCAATAGAACGTTAACTTAATGTAATTGAGAGGAATAAAGACAGAAAAACAGAGAGAAAGCAATGAAGGGAGCAAGACAGAGAGGTGTAATCAGGAAACCAAGTTTGCACTTGTTGTATCCCAAAATACCTTCCTCAAAGGAAAAAAGGGGGTTGGCTTTTGTGTTACACTTAATACAGTCTGAAGTTTCAATGTAGGGTTTGCACTCTCATTACCCTAAGCTGACGGCCTGTTAAGTGTGCGGACAGTTAATAACAAGGTGTAGTTTTCCAAGTTGTCAGCTTAAGGTCTATGAAGACCTCTAGATGCACCGTGGACTTTCATCTTAGACAGAATCACTGGCTGCTTCTGTGGTGGCAGGGCTGCAATTTCAATACGCACAAAGGCCAGGTGTCTGCAGGAGGGTAGTTGAAGGGATAAAGGAGGGACAACTAATAGCACCATGTGATACACCAAATAAACATACACAAGCAGTCATATGCAGACACTAAATTACACTGCAGCCCAGGAGGGAAATCAGTCTTCCACTTTGTCTGTGTTAAAATAAAGACAAAGACGCAGAAAGAAGTTGTAATTATGAAAATGCATTAACACTGCTACTCCCCTCCCCCTCCTTTTAGGTCACTAGCAGTGGGACACCAGTATTCATCACTGGGTACTCAACCCATCTTATGTGGCAGCATCCCAGGTCTGGTGCCCAAACAGCTGCGTTTCTGTCGGAACTACGTGGAAATCATGCCTAGCGTGGCAGAAGGGGTGAAGATTGGCATCCAGGAGTGCCAGCATCAGTTTAGAGGCCGACGCTGGAACTGCACCACGGTCAATGACAACCTGGCCATTTTTGGACCAGTGTTAGATAAAGGTAATGTAACCAACATTTCTGCGACTACAGACAGGACTTGCAGTGCACTGCAGTGCAAACAAAAGCTCAAGACACCATTTGTGTACTTTTGGCATATATCCAGACATGTTTCAAACCCCTCTGCTACTGGATTGTTTGGGAGATTAAAAACAATTTTCTTAAGATCACACTGTCGTCATGTGAGGACTGTTGCATCTGTTTGTCATGAAACATATTCAAACAAAAAAGACAAGTGAAAAAATGGATGTTCTCCATTAACATTTCAATATTCTCTATGTCTTATATTTGCATTTGAAAAGCTGCACTCCCTGCGTGCATCATTCATTATACTCTTTCAAATCCTTGTTTAAATAGACCTTAGACTAAGACAGCTCCCAGCAGCCTGTATGCATGAAATAATGTACACAATTAACTTGAGTGAGTTCTGTCTTGTTGGAGTTTTCTTTAGGAGGGAATCCCCTCTGATTGTTTCTCTATATGTTCCTCTGAAGTCCATTACACAAGACGTTCTGAAATACATTTTCCCATTAGATTCCTCGAAGCAGTATTATGACTGGGCCTTGTTTCGATGCTGGTGTAATCATAGGCTCAGGATGCACAAATCCCCACACAATACACAATTTAAGAAGGGGGGGGGGGGGGGAATCACCAAACCCGGGCCCCAAACACATGCAGAAGTTTGAAGAGCTTTTTCCTCCATTAAGGTCAAATTTCTTGAAACAAATACAGCACATTAGATTAAAATAAAAATAAAAATGCTACATTATGATCAAGTATTGACATTTTTATCCCCAAACTGTCATCCTCCCTGTGATACTATCATTCAGTGTCATAACTCAGGGACATAAAGGGAGATTATGACCATATTCACACCTGGTACTAAACCAGTGAGTCTCAAGTATCCACCACAACTTTGGTAATTTTGCTGATATTGACCTTCAGGAGAATGTTGTTGCACTATTTGACAGTAGACACTTTTACACAGAGATTCTGGAAAAAAAAAAAAAAAGTTGAGATGGTGATCCCACCTTTTTTCCACCATTAACTGACTTCCACAGCTAAGCCAAAGGAGTAACAGAGGTGAGACAGGCTGCACAGCGGACCTGCATTCTGGAATCAAAGAGGCGGTGGTGCAACACAGCATATAGTGTGACTAATAACTTGCACTTCAGAAATACCCCGAGTCTAGCAGTGTTGCTAACCTCTCCAGAGTCTTTCACCGTTCCGCAAATGTTGGCATGGGCAGAATATTCTGCCCAAAGTGACAGCAGCACACAGATCTCAGCGTTTAACCAGTTTGACATTTTTATAGTCGCATTGATATGTTTGTTTACTGTACACAGACTGCTCATTTTTAAATCCCCCCGGTGCAAGGGGTCACACACGTAATATGTCACGATGGTGGTTGCAACCATGCACTGGTGTATGAGGGTGTGCGTGAATGAGTGAATGTGAGACTTTGTAAAGTGCTTTGGGCACCATGAAGGTGTAGAAAATGTGCTACATAAGTGCACTCCATTTACCATCATTGAAACAATGCCTTGGTTGCGAAACAAGAGGTTTTCCTTTTACATAGCCTTCAGGAATCATGATTCCAGCTGTATCACGGCTCTGTTACTACCTCCAGAGGCGTTACAGAGCTATGACTGAGGTGGGACCTAATCATCCCACCATTTCATTTACACAGACGTCGTCCCTGAGTACACCCGAAATATTCCAGTAACAGAAGTGTTGTGTAAAAGGGGCTATAGTTGTCAGTCAGTCAGAATCAGATATGGAGGTAAATCTCTTACTGATTCTGAAAAAAATAAATTGATAACTAGAAAAGCATTCAGAGAGCGCAAACCTCCGCCAAGTAGCACAGTTCCCCCACATATTGTGACTGACACCCCGCAATATTACTCCCACATTTGTTTTTTATCTATTTTATTATGTCTGTGGCTGACGTCTTTGAAAAAATGAAAACGTTCGCCTAGGACAGCACCAAAGCAAACGGAATTACAAAGAAAGTAAAGCAGACATCCCAAGTCTCCCGGAAGTTCTGGGAGTCTCTCTGATATTTCTGGTGACTACCTGATGTCTGCAAGTTGGATAAAATATCCCAGAGTTTAGACTATGAGAGGTGTTGGGGGTTTTTTTTGTATTGTGCGAGTGTGTGAGACTGTGTGTTCGTGGAACCTGTGTGTGACTGCATGTGTGTCTGCTCGAGGGAGCGCTGAAGAGTGAAAGCGCCGATTGGTAGCAATAAGCAAAACTAGCCAATAAGCTTTCAGGGTAGGCGGGGCCTTAATTTACTTTCTGTTTGTCAGTGCAGCCCGAGAAAACAGGAGTTCCACTGTCATCTGGTGGACATTTGTTAGTACTACAAGTAGGTCAATAATAATAACTAATAGAAAAATTCCTGGATCAAGGCAGTGATCTGGATCACCTCCAAAATTTAATCAGCTCTTCCTTGTCTCAGAGCAAACATTTCCTGAAAATTTCATTAAAATCCATTCATAACTTTTTGAGTT
>JAPSES010000030.1:6099132-6117791 GCA_029822895.1 Maxillicosta whitleyi | reverse complement strand
GAAAATTTCATTAAAATCCATTCATAACTTTTTGAGTTATCTTGCTAACAAATAAACACATAAACAAACCCAGGCGAAAACATTACCTCCTGGCAGAGGTAATTAGCATCAAAACATACATAAATATGGAGCAAGTTGTGATCTAAACCTGTCTCCTACTTTAAAGAGGACTGACATAAACATGGGGGGGCTGGAGGTTAGAAAGGGCAATTGCTTTTAATAAACTCTTGAGGCAGTTCATAGAGGCGGTCTGAGCTCAAGTAGGTGGCTAACGATAGGGGTTCTCCATCTGAGCCCTTTTGTGGTGCAAAATGCCATCACATATCTCCCTTTGCATCCCCTCCTGGGACTAAATTGCAGGTTACTGAGTGGAAAGAGGAGGCTGCTACTGGGCTTTAGTAAATCATTTTGATTGGATTAAGGTCACTGAGGCCCTTAATAATGTGAGAGGTCAAAGTGGCTGGATTAAGTGCCTTTGTCAGAGGCCAAGGAAAAGTGACTCAGGGGCTCACAGGCCTTTGATAGGGCTTAGTAGGAGAGGGCTTCCATTTCATTGGTTTTGATTGATGCTGGTGTTTGTTCGCGCTTTTGTCCTCACTGGTGTCTGTTTGTCTGTGGTTCAGACTGTTGTGTGTTGCTTTCTTCCTGTCTTTTTGGGGTGAGCTAAAAGGAAGAGGAGGCAGCTTTATTGACTTTAGGGGCTTAGTTTCCTACCAGTTAGGCCATCACTGCCCATGTCCTCTTCACCTTCACTGAGGAAAACACAGAGAGATCAACTATTAAGAAGAGCAGAAAATAAAGGCAAAGAATAAAAAGTCAATACAGACTGTTTTACAGTTTCTGCGTTCGGAAACATTTTAATGGTTTACACAACCTCCACTCTCCATGTATGACTACGCCTATGCCAAATATGACATGCACTGGCATAACTCCATGTAAGTGAGTGCAGTCAGGCCATCCCATGTGTCGTGCAATAAATGATCTAAATCAGTTCTGTCTTTAAAACGCCTTTATGAGCTCTCATATAGTCCATTGCACATGGTCTGATTCTCCCTGTTTCTCTATTCGCTCCACACCCCAAATCACAAGCCCTACCTCCAGGCTATGTCTGCGTCAGCACTCATTAATTTACATTAACTAAAGTGTCAAAACATGCACTGCTGGAATCTGCTTGTGATGAAAGGTAATAGAAAGCTGCGCAGGTGTTCTTAGTCCACAGAGCCAATCCCTGAGCTGTTTCGGCATTCTTGGTATTTACAGAACACCTACCTACTATATGGGTATAATCAGCCATCGCTTTATGAGTCATATGATAGAATTAGTGAGGGAAACTTTGCAACAAAAAAGTGGACAGTCACAGTTATACAGGTGTTACCACCCATACAGGTATAGACCTGCACATCACTATTCTCCTTGAAACCATTAAATTAAAATGAGCTTCATAGGAAACCCCTATTACCTAATATATCATGCATGTGGAGGGATTTGCAAAGTTTTATATTGATGTAGCTCTGATTGATTTAACCTTCACTCCCCTTAGGTAGTCCTGCCCTGCCCAAGTTCCAGGAAATCCACCTAATAAATTAACCTAAATCACTCAGCCACATCTAACACTAACTGGCAAAAGGTCAAGGGATGTGGGTTATGACCTCTGACCTGAGGATGAGAAAGTGTAACTATTTAGGATGAGCTAAGAGGTCTCTGCTTTTCATGAGACATATGTCTCTCCATACTGGGGGAGGGAAGCTTGCTCACCAGTATATCATTAACTCTAGGCAAGAAAGAAAGAAGGGGTGTGGTAAATGGAGTTGATGGGGGGACCTTAGCCCCACTCCCTGCTGGGCACTGCTCAGAGCACAATATCTTCGCAACCATGAGATTAAGCAGGAGAAAAAGTGCTTTTCCCCATTCACACGCCCTTTAGATTGTTTTATTAAACCATTTGAATAGGGATTTCCCCGTCTGCCGACAAGCGGGGTCCGGCCAATGCATAGTTCTCTGTTGCTATGACTTAACTTGGTCCCCACTAATCACTGGCCAGGGCAAATTTCATATAAAATATCTGGGGCCATTGTGAGGCTAACACAGCGTGACAGTGGCAGCACAATAGGAGATTCAACCCCCCAGCAGGTTGTAGGGACCACTTGGGCTGCCAGGGTCTGGCAAAGTTTGGCGGTGATGCATTGTCAGAGGAGAAGTGTCTTGAAACGCCATAAATGGGTCATAAAACCAAGAAAAGATGTGCAACTAATGCATGGGCTGATGTTTCAAGGTGGAGTTAATCTTCTGCTCTCAATTAGGACAGCTGATATAAAATCCCTAAAAGTACCAGATAAACCACTAGCCATCAAATATAACCACATTTATTTAATATTTGTCTTATTCTCTCAACATCTTAACATCAATTATTAAATTCCTGGTTTTAGATGATTTCAGACACATTAGTGATAGTGATAGTGATTGTCACTGACAACCTTAAAACCTCATTTAACCACATTACTCTTTTCCCTCGAGATGCTAGGAGCTCACATTATCTCAAATATAATCTTTCACTCATTCAGTACATTATGCACCTTCATCAATAAGATCACAATTTCCAAAGATGTTCTCCAGACTTTCTTTTTTTTTTTTTTTTAGATACTTTTCATTCAAACACAGAACTAATCACATGGAAATATTTCATTTACAAGCACCTTCAATGAAACACATTTTCACCAGATTACCAACAGGAAGTGCTTAGTGATCATCCTATTATTCTATTTCCTTCTCCAGTGTTTTCCATTATATCTTACCACTTTCAAAGACAACAAAGAAATAATGGTTCATGACATTTTCATGCCGTAGCACAGCTGCGGAACAGTTGGAGGATCAAGGGCAGAGGTTCAGGTGCAGCACAAACGCTGGTAACCTTATGTACATACAGTAGTAGTGTGAAGTGGGTGGTGGAGGATGCCAGTAGACCTTTTTCTCTTGCATCATTGTTTCTAATGCCCTTTTGTCTTCAAACTGGTTGGAACCTGCTGTAAGGGAGGAGCTCATACTCTCTTTAGCTTTATACTCCCTTCTTTCTTTTCTTTTTTCCTCTGTGTTATTCCTTTAGATATAAATACAAACACTCTTATGCTTTCTCTTTGTGTCTCACACACACTGCATCCTAACCTGAATATTACCTTGAAAACTCTCTGTTCATCTCTTTATAGTCTTTCACTCACTAGTCTCTTTATGCTCATGTTGCTTTTCAATCACATTTGTTATATATAAAGAAAACCTCCCTGTCATAGTGTTTCCTGCGTGGTTTGGGCTTCTGGACAGTAGCATGCTGTCTCATCACAATAATGTGTGTCCATGACTTGTACCAGTCTGAGGCCGTTTCCTAAACTTTCAAAAGCTTAATTGAGTCCTTTAATTATAGGCCTGTCAGGTCTGTCTCTTCCTCTTATCTCTCTGGAAGATCCTGATCCCTCTGAGTCATCACTTAGCTATGTCAGAGAGACACAGAGGCCCTGCTGGCCTAATTCAGAGAAAGGACGATTGATGTCTACGCTAGATGAAGCCACACGCTGGTACACATCTTCGCGTGTATGATTTTAACATATAAACTCAATTATAGGAAGGGTTGTTATTGTATGTAAACTTCAAAACTTCACAGCTGTGTTTGTTGTAGTCTTGTTAGTGTCTTGCTATGCATGCAGACATCCACAAAAAACAGACGATGACCTACATTTTCAAGCAATTATAGTTCCATGATCATGTATGTCTTACTTTTAAACATTTGTGCAACGCAAAACAACAATTACTCTATGATGATTGAATTCTGCACCAGTGTTTTTCTGCATGATGTCGCCTCCAGTGCTCTGTATTATATGACAGTCCATGATCCAGGCCATACTCTTTAAAGCAACATGACTTTGGCGCTGTGTAACTGACCTCAACAGAATTAATGAATGTGTTTATTTCTCTTCACAGCCACTCGTGAGTCAGCATTTGTTCATGCCATTGCTTCCGCGGGAGTGGCGTTTGCAGTGACCCGTGCCTGTGCTGAGGGTTCAGCCACCATCTGTGGATGCGACACACGCCACAAGGGCCCCCCTGGTGAGGGATGGAAGTGGGGAGGCTGCAGTGAAGACGTGGAGTTTGGGAGCATGGTGTCCAGGGAGTTTGCAGATGCGAGAGAAAATCGGCCCGATGCACGCTCGGCTATGAACCGCCATAACAATGAGGCCGGAAGAATGGTTAGCATTAAAAGAATTTTAATAAAAGACTGATGTTTTGTTGTTATTTAAAGATGTCTGACAGACTGTTTTTTTTAATTTTTTTTATCCTCAGTCCCTAAATGACAACATGTTCCTGAAATGTAAGTGCCACGGTCTCTCGGGCAGCTGCGAGGTCAAGACATGCTGGTGGTCTCAGCCTGACTTTCGAGTTATTGGTGACTACATGAAGGATAAGTATGACAGCGCTTCAGAGATGGTGGTGGAGAAACACAGGGAGTCCCGTGGATGGGTGGAAACTTTGAGACCCAAGTACAACTACTTCAAACCCCCCACAGAGCGAGACCTGGTTTATTACGAAAGCTCGCCTAATTTCTGTGACCCTAACCCTGAAACTGGTTCATTTGGCACCCGCGATCGAGTTTGCAACCTGACGTCCCACGGCATCGATGGGTGTGACCTCCTTTGCTGTGGCAGAGGTCACAACACCCGGAATGAGAAGAGAAAGGAGAAGTGTCACTGTATTTTCCACTGGTGCTGCTACGTCAGCTGTCAGGAGTGTGTAAGAGTGTATGATGTGCACACCTGCAAATAGAGACATCTGGCACTCTCATTTTTTATTCACCAAAATCTAAAGACTTCAGCAAGCAAAGAAACAAGACATGAGAGACTATAAACCTGTCTGATCTGTCGACGGACTCAGCCAGTGACAGACACTTTGTTTTATTGCGCTTTGATGCTAAAAAAGAGCCCGTTTCTGCCTTAATCAACTGGAAAAGTTTACTGGTTATTGATATGGATGACCCATAATCATGGTGATGATGACAATAATGTTAATATCCCTAGTGATGATGACAGACTTTTTATGTACTGACATAGGAAAGAATATCTGTTGGCTAATAGACAAACACCATATTGGTGATTTCTACCCCCCCGCCCCATGTTCCAGGTAGTTACACTGAGAATAGTACAGCACTGCCAACTTCTTCAAGTCTTTATAATAATGTCACATTTTTTTCAGCATTCGACCACCTTGTCAAACTTGTTTCCCTGTAAAAGGTGGAAAAGCAATGCCCATAATCAGCCACTCAACAGCATGCATCCTCCTCCCTGAACATTATTAGTACGTTTGTGTATATCTGAAAACTAACCTTGTCAGTGTATGAATGAATATGTGTTTAATATGTCTGTGATGTTTGGGTAAGAATGCACTTGCACCTGAGCGAATGTAGTTATTACACTGTAATGTGTTTACAAATTCTCAAATTCTTAAGCTAACACTTTTAACATCTGCTTTAAGTTTCTTTCTCAGAGTAGACATGAGCCGCATTAAGTCAGCATTGACAACACAAGATCATACACAGAAAATACACAGTCTGCACATTTTCCTCCTATAATACAGGCCTATCATTAAACACCTGAAAACACTGGAAGAAGTAGCAATGCTTTGAATAACATAGAGTTATGACCAAAGACAAGAATAAGAATTCCCACAAAGTCTGCAGTGATCAGAGAGCTGTAAACAAATCTGAAAGGTCAGCACTTGTGTCCCATCAAGAAATATGAAGCATGTTCTCCCTGTTTTTATCAGTATTAGCAGTGTCTTGTGTGACTGGGTATGGGGGAAACTGTTATTTATGAATATTTCCCACTCTATTTTTATTTCATTTATGCAAATGTCATAATGTCTTTTTGTGATATTTGATTAAATAGAAGTAAATCTGTCCTCCCTGGGAAAAAAATAATAATAATAAACATAAATGGCAAATGAACCGCAAATGAACTGTATGATAAGCTCTGTGATGCAGTGTGATTTGCAGTGAAATAATGACCAAAACCTGTGCATATGATGATTCTCAGCTGTGGCTTCTTGTTCCCTAAACTAAACAGCAAGCAGCATCACTGAAACTATCAATACTTCCTTTATTTTGAATGCTGCTAAGAAAATAAGTGTATGTGTGTCTTTAGGTTCTTACATAGTACGTCTTTGTCTGTTTGTGTTATTTGTGTATTCTCGCATGTATTCATTCTTTCTGTGAAAGAAGTCTATTATATATAGTTTGGTAAAAATGTGAAGTTTTAACTAATTTTTGCATACAGTAATTTTCAGTTTAACCAAGTAGACCAAATTAGGATTTGATATGTTATTTTAGTTACCTATGGTTTTTTTTTTCTATTTTTTTAAGTCGTGCTAAACATCAGGGCAAACATGATTTCTGTTGCTTCCCCTTAATTTGAGATGAAATGCAATAGTATTTATTTATTTGGAAAGTGACAAAACTAATAAAAGCTGAGACAAGAACTAGAAAAAAGTGACATAGTGTTAATGAAAAAATGCATGTACCATTTCACTGATAGCCTCAACTCCAGAGGAATGTTTAAAGTTACTGATGAATTATTGTTTACAGCCAATATGATGCTATGTCTCAGGCCTGTATAGTTTAATCAATGCTTCTCATCACCTATTCCTTTTTACCATGACTGAACTTATTAATATTAAGGAGCCATAAAATGTTCCATGTATTAGGTCATCTTTGATAAACTACACAGCAACCATTTCCAATACAAGATCTCTTACATTGCATTTATTACTGTACACTTTATACAGTTCCATGATTGATTGATTGATTGATTGATTGTGTGGACAATTTGCTTATGTTCTAATTTTTTTTCTTTTTTTTTTTTAAGTTTTTAAATCCAAAGTTTTGTACAAACTAGTTTTTTTTGGGTGTTTTTTTTTTTTTTTGTTTTTTTTTTTGCGTTTTTATGGATTTGTAAAATTTGATTTTTTTTATAATTATTTATTTCATGCTATGTACATATTAGTAAGTAAAAGTATATATTTGCAGAAATACATTTTAAACAGTGTTGTGACCTGTAACACTGTAGCCCTTTTACCTCATCTCTGTTTTTTCACTGACTGCACACAGGTACTGTTTGTCCCACTGCCTGTAGTAGATTTCTAAATGTTAACTCTGTAACACCAAAATAAAATGACATAAACAACCAAGCTGTTGTTATTTACCCATTTCTTTACCAATTTCCTTTTTTGTTTTTGGTGAATCAACATTGGCTCAATAGCCAGGCCGGTAGGGCCAGTAGCCAAAGCCCTCTGACTGGGGGCTTCACCTTTGGCTGACCTGAGTGTGAGGCCCCTGTGAAGGTGGAGCAGGATGTGATGTACATCTGCTATATGTGTGCAAATGAAGCACTTAAACCTCGCTAAGTAAGATGAAGCAAAATGGAATGAATACACAATGTTGTCAGGGGTCACAACAAAACCACCCTGTAGACGTCGTATAGCTTTTGAAAATAAATAATAGAATGGGATTTCAACTTGTAATAATACCTCCAGAAATGATTACTGATTTTAAGTGAATGAAGTGAAAGATAAGTGGTTAATTCCACTAGAATAGACTCGACTCAACTAAAAAGCGCAGCCATTCATTCTTCTTCTACCCTTTTTGTGAATCCTTTTCAATAGATCCCTGTCAACATTATACTCTTGAAATGTTAGAGAATACTAGTATACTATAGTATTTTATAGCATAGTATAGTATAGTATAGTATAGTATTTTATAGTATAGATAGTATAGTATAGTATAGTATAGTATAGTATAGTATAGTATAGTATAGTATAGTATAGTATAGTATAATATATAGTATATTTTGCTCAACCTTTTTAGATGTAATTTTAGTATAAAATCAACATTATAGAAAAGATAGAAATAACATGGTAAATAACAGACAGGCCTTAGATTCGCTGGAAAAAATATTAGACCACCCTTGTTTTCTTCAATTTCTTGTTAATTTTAATGCCTGGCACAACTAAATGTATATTTGTTAGGACAAATATAATGGTAACAACAATAATAGCTCATACCAGTTTCATTTCAGAGCTGATATCTACCCATTTTCCATGTTTTCTTGATAATAACTAAAGTAACTTCAGTTCTTACATCAATATCTATGTCATTATACTGACAAAAACAATGTTTATAGACCTTGGATGTTTTATTTTCAGTCTGTTTTTGTCAGGAGTTAGTACTCGATTGCATATCCAGTGTTTTTGATGACTTTTGATGGTCTAATAAATTTTTCCATGACTAGATTTGAACATCGTTTTTGAAACTATTGAAACTTGCCTTTTTTTTTTTAAAGCCAGAAAGGAAATTTTTTTTATCTCAGGCACATCAATCATGCACACTAATAGATTCAGACCACAACGCAGCCTATAGATTTGTCATAGAAGAAGAGAAGAAGAAGAAAAAAACAAGACTGGACAAATAATTTGGTTTCTTTTACAGGCTGCAGAAGCCAGCTGTGCCTTTTTTTGAGAAATAATAACAACAGAAAAAAAATCTTCATGATGAGAGTTTAGAATTAGATGGAGCTTTGGAGGAGAGAAAGAACTGATCTCAAGACAGATTAAGGGTCTGATGTGAATAGAGCCCACCAGTGCTTCAGCTCAGCCGCTGGACCCCTGATAGTCTTTGAGCCCTACAACAATGTCACCACCAGAGGCCAGGTCTCAGTGTTATCTAACCCCATTATCACACAGAAAGATTGATACACACCCCCTCTGGAGTGGAAGAACCACAAAAAGTGATACCCTTCCGTTCTCATTCATGTGGATTCATTTGTCTGCCCACCCCCACATCAAACTATATTTTAAGCCGTCTTTCACAGTTTGGTCTACGAGTTAGTCTCATTACTCGGGTGTACTTATTTTCCCAGACATTCATAAAAATACTCTGGCATTTCAACCCTGGCTCATGATGGGGAATTAATCAAGACCTGCAGTCCTTCACCCAAGACTCTGTTGTGCATGAGCTCCTGGGAGCCACCCAGGCTCAGGTTTGGTTTTAGTGACTGGGAGGCTGTTGGTAGCTCATTCCCCACCTCGACCTTTGACACTTTTCACACCATCTGAATGGGAGAAAACAAGTAAAAAACATGAAACAGATCACAGGATGGACAGAAACTCCGGCCCTGCAGCAACACAGTCTTTGCCTGAAGGAAATGGTCCCGTCCCTTCAGCCAGACCCACCTATAGCAGCTTTGTCACCCAAGTGAGATGAACATTGTTAGCAGATAGTTGCCAGAGGAGGCTCCAGTGAGAGCGGTGGCATCCTGACTGTGAGAACTTCGACGCCACCAGACTGCAAGTGGCACCACCCAATAACCATATAAATGGGAGACAATGGACCTAATTGCAATCAGTGTCCTCTTTTTTATTTTATGTCCTGTTTTTACCAAGGAACCCGAGTTTCACCCTGACTTTCACAACCTATAACTGCATGCATTTCAATTGAGATGAGTAGTTGTGGGGCATAACAGAGCAACATATAAATAGTAGAGTGGTGCAAAGGCCTACACTCCAATGATATAATGCAAATGCTCTTTCACATGTTGCACTGAATCACCCTCCTGGAGTTGTTTTTTTTTTTTTTTTTTTAAACTGTTTACATCATGAGATTACTGATGTTTATGTAAATGTTCAGTTCGATGCTATTTCTATCGAAAAGGTTGAGAATCTACTTGAAAATGACCGTGATACTGAGGGGAAAGCTCTCAGCTCAACTCCTTATGAAATGTGTTAGACTGTATAATTAAATATGGGATTTCCAAAGCTTTTATTCATAATGTTTTTTTTTTTTTTTTTTTTTTTGGTTTGTTTGTTTTTACTAAAGAACCTGAGTTTCCCCTCTGCCAACTGCATCCATTTCAATCAAGATGAGATGTTGTGGAGCATAACAGGACAACATATGTAAAATAGAGTGATGCAAAAGGCCTACATTTAAGTGATATCATGCAAATGCTCCTTCACATTACATTAGTCACCAGCATCTGAATCACCCTCCCCCAGTTTTTTTCATCATGCATATGTACAACCTAGTATAAGAATACTAGCAGTGTAAATATTCATTCAATGCTGTTTCTATTGAAAATTTGGAAAATCTGCTTGAAAATGATCATGATACTGAGGCAAAAAGCAGCTCTCAGCTCTGTATGAAATGTGTTAGAGTGTAGTTTTAAATATGTGATTCTCAAAGCTCCTCTTGTGTAGGTCATATACACCAAAGGTGATGGGCCAGGTCTGGACTACAGAGGGGAGTGCACTGTGTGGGCATTTTATTATGTAAGTGACTTTGAAGCCAGTCTTTTGATGTCTATGTGTTCCTCTTTTTGAAATTAGATCACCCCCTCGGATTCCGTGCACCGCTTTAACACCACATAACACCATCCATTTTTATTTGACAAAGAACATAGCTTCAAGTAAATGTGCCTCTGTAAGTTTAATGTAACTCACCTCATAAGAATGTTCTATTCAGTATTCAGTATTTATTCGGCCTGTAAGTGATAACGTTTCTCACTTCTATTTTCAAAATAAATAGATCCTGATAGCGTTCACACCTTTATCCAACGCTCTAGCCACTAAATTCTATCTAAAGTTTCACTCAATGTGTTGTTTATCACACAATACTAATCACTTTTGTACAAACACTGCAATCGTGGGATATAATTGGACCATGTGACAGGGTTAACAGATAGAAAATCAACCTTTCCGTTCTTCCACGAGCCACCACATTATAAACCGTGTTTCGAAACATCTTAACATCTGCAGCAATGATGGTGGTATGTTTTCTCTTTTATAGCCGAGGAAGGGAATGTGTGAAGTATGTCACCTGCCTTGAATGTGGATGATGGGTTATCTCCGAGCTTTCTAAAGAGGCCAGTCATCATCAATAGAGATGTGACACCTGTAAAGCAGCCTTATCCCTTTTGAAGTGTCTGTTTGTATTGTTGAAGCCGACAAAGGAATTTTGCCACCTCTGTACTTACAAGAGAACATTAGTCAAACTGGGGAGTTAACAAGGGGGATATAATCACGTGTAAAATGGTCTGCATGTGTATTTTATCCCGGCTGACTTTGACTACGTAGTGCGGCGTATGGTTTTCCATTTAGGGTGCTTGTAAGATGTGGTCTGGTAATACCGGCGGTGATGGTAGGGTGCCATCTTAGCCTGAAGGTTGACAAGGGGTCATCCAGATCAATGTGGGCTGGGGTTGTAGTGGGGAGGAGGAGGCAGACATGATTAGTCATTAGTCACCTTTTCACCTCTGTTTAGCTCAAAGCACAGCAGCAGGTAGGAGGAGCATGAATGTATGCATCCATACAAGACGTTTCATGCAGTTCCACCGACTTATCTTCCATCTATCTAAAGCAGTTTTCAATTTTAAAGATCTAATACTCTAGCTATGATTCAGTATTTATAAGAGATGGGTATTTTAAATACATTTTAATGTTCAAAATCATGCCAATTTAAGTCTATATGTCAATTTTTTAAGTCACTGGATTAGTTGATTAGTTGTGTCATAATGATCCAAACCTAATCCAGATTATTAATGATAAAAAGAACTGACCAACCAAAGAGTGGGTCAACCACAAGTATACATTTTAATTTAAAAAAGAAAAGAAAAATCAGATATAAGTTAACACAGACCTAGTTTTACCTAGTTTTTTTATGAAAGCTAATTGTTTGGTCAATGGCAACATGAGTGTGTACACCTCCCACTACACGTCCAACACGCTGGACTTCACATTCTTACCAAAAACATAGTTGCATGTTTTTACTTAAACACTCTTTGTTGCAGGCTACAAAAATAAAAACACAATACTTACAAGACTATTATGGGGTTAATTGTGAAGCAGCTTTTGTGTGATGATTGTGATTATATTGAATAAAATAGAATCTGCAAGGAAATGAACTGATGAATCTCCTTAGTTGCTATCAGAGAATTGATCAAAATGAACTCTGATTGGAGAACTAGACTTAATAAATGAGATCATGTTAGTAAAATGTGGTACATAGTAGTTGGATCTACAGTCGGGGAAATGCAGATATTTTCAGATGCATCAGACCAGTGCGGACAGAAAGTTGAATGGATGACAAAAATGTACTGTCATTGCTGAGGACAGAGCCTGAATGAGATTGGCTATATCAATCACAAGGTGACTAGCAGGGGAGAGGAGCGGGGTTATCATTAGCAGGGACTGGCGCTGGCCTCTGGTAGTTCCAGTAATTACCTCACAAAGGGTGGTGCTTGCCTTCCCACTGCTTTTCCCACACTGCACTGCAGGCTCAGAATTCCAATCGGCCCCAGACCTGCAATCTCCTCAGTTTTAGACAGCAAATTACTGACAAGTCCCATTCTTCACAGCACTGTAATTGCTTTTTAGTGCTGTTTTTATTGAGGCAACCCCAACCCCCTTGCCCTTCCCTCAATAAAGTTAAGTCAGGGAGGGGGCGAAGGGTTAATATAGACAGCATTAGTCCCTAATTGGAAGGCCTCGGACTGCAGGAAAGTTTTACACAAGTTTTATCAGTTTGTTTTCATTTTTCTTTAATCATCTAATTTGCAAACAAATCTGTGTTGTTTTTTCTACATTATATATATTTGTTTTTTATTGATTTGAAAGACATGTTCTTAAATTAAAAAAATGTATGTCCACGTCTGCACTGGCACTCAAAGGCTTCTATTTGTTCCAGAGAACTGATATTAAGGGCCGTACAAAGAGAGGCACTGAGCATTTTAGCAACTCTGAGACTTAAATCGCTCTGTGTTGTCTTTCCCACCCCTGCACATTACTTTCTCAATCTATTACTTTGTGGAAATCATTAGTCTCCATGTCAATACAAGCTCAGAGCAGAGAAAACATCTCATTATGGGACTTAAGGAGATCCGTAGCATTCTTGGCTCTGTCAAGCTGTTCTTCCTTTCTTCAATATAGTTACTTTTCTTTCACTAAGAGTACAAATTCTCAACGTTCCAATGCTGGACAACCAAACAGTTGCCATTTGAAATGAGAAAAAGAGACAGAATGGAAAATGGCTGAGGGATTAGAGGATCTAAACAGGATAAAGGGATAGGAGATTCTTGGTGTGATCCAGTTTAGTTTGAAAGATGGAGGGTCTTAACAAGGATTTGAAACTTTAGAATTCATTGTGCCATTATTTCCATCCTGTGCACTCTCAGCTAAATTGTTTGCCATTTTGTAGCCCATACAAACCGTAGCCTTTTACATCATCACATGCAAAAGTAATGAAAATGCAACACAATTTTTGAAATTACTGTAATGCGTTAAATATACCATTATACCAACAATATATTCAGTCTTCTTGGTTGTGTACATGCACAGTGCACTGTCTACAATAATAAGATTTTTTTTATACAGGTAAACCAGATGCATTAAATAAAATCTAAAAAAAAAAAAAAATCACAGAAACAAGTTCCAGGGGCGTTGGTCTTAACACTACAAAGTGAATAACAGTTGTCTGGTTTTCTGTTAATGCATCAAATGTGACTTCATCCAGGCGTTTTTGGTCGAGCAGCAAAGTGCCTGGAGGCTACAACCTGCAATTGACTCGAGTAGCAACCTAATTCGCCTGTGCCCTTATGTGTCCATCTCCCTGTCAGTCTGAGCAGGTTGACACCTCTGACCCTGTCAGGAGTGTCAAATAGCTTGTCAGAGGCCTTCAATAAAGTACAATGACAAGCCTGCTAATGCATTACCACACGAGTGCCAGCCAGAAATGAGAGGCTGTAGCTTTTCCAGCCTAAAGGCAGACAGGTGCGCTGTCGAGCTCAACACACAAACACACCTACACACACACACACACACACACATACACAAAAGTCCTTCCTATCAACACAATGGCCAGCCAGAATGATAAGCAGATCACACTGCTTTATCTATTTAACATTAGATCAAAATCAACATGTTATGGTTAAATAAAACATATAAAAGCCGAAACAATCTATTCTCTTCTACTGTTGTACTGATTTCTATATAATTTTCAAACTGCCTTCCAAATGTATTATTCAGTCAGTAGAGGATTATCTTGGAGGGGCTTACATAACTAAGAGAGATCACTTGTCAGTAGCAATAAAAAACACCCAACCTAGACCACCTTGGGAGCATGATAGGCCTGTCACCACGAGGCCTCCCTAAACAGCCTACAGGTCCACTTACAATCTACCTGTCAATGCCGCAGATGCCTGAATGTCGGCGAAATAAGACAAGACTGTGTTACAAATCATTTGGCATCAACATGACAAGAGAAAAAGTCCCAAATGCCAAATCTGGACACCTTCATGGTTTTGATGCCACAGGTTTTGGTTGGTGCTGGTTGTCCTCACAGCTCTGCTTCGACATGCTGTGCATTCCAACCAATTATCTACCCCAAGGTGCAATAGGTTCACACTTTAATCTTTGATGCCTTCTCCAATGGGATATAGCTGGATTTAAAACAGGGAACAGGGGTGGGACAACCCTTAAAAATCTGTATACATAGCAAACATGAATCAACTTCAAACCAACCCACTGAGGGAAACACAAAGTCGTTCAAAGAAATGCCTTTATCCTCACTATTGTTTCATCTTGCAATGGCTCGTAACAGCCTGATGGATGCTTGAAGCAAGTTTCAAAGAGAGGACAGCAGACTTAACCAGTCGAAAGTGTCCTTAAGTTCACGTCAGGTGGTAAGATGTCCTGTTTGTAGGTCATTTAAAGGCCATTGAGAATTTGAAGAAATGGTCCATGGAAACCTCACGTCCAACCAAGTCATCCTTAACCGGGAAATCCAGTTCCCTGGCATGGACATTGTGTTCTACCTCACACCTTGCCAGTATATCCACATCCTGCAAGCCAGCGATTCTCATTGTTGATATATCCCCTCTCCCACGCCAGAGGCCCCCATGCTCTTTCTGAGGAAGTGCGTCTTGAAGAGCTTGTCTCACCCATCTGTCACGGATGTCCCAAAACATCAGCCATTGACTCCAATGGCTCCCACGTATTCTGCACAAACGGTGATCAGAGGAATTAAAAATGTGGAAAATTAAGAAGTCGAATTAATGTTACACACTGGACGAAATCTGGTCATCTTGGACCCCAAGATTGGAATGATTTCATGCCAATGAGGATGAATAAATATGTTTCACACGAGCATGCTCTCATATCAAAAACACAGTAGTCCATTAGAACTGCACTAATGTATTCCATACAGTTGAACCATTACATATCACACCATATGACCTTAGTGTATCTTATTTATACGTGCAAAAATAATCTTCATGCCGTACTGGCACAATATGGAAGCGAACATTTCCGTATGTACCCAGGGCGGAGTGCAAAATGTTATGTAAATCCCCTTAATGACCTTTTCAGGCCGCCGACAAACACCATACAAAGGTGATTGGCAGCCGACACTGGTGCGCATTTATCCTTTGCCCCAGCCTGTCTCTCTCTGTAGCGCCCCCTACTGTGAGAGGCGTGGGGTAGGGTGCCCAGTCGCACTTGTTGCCAATGGATGAGGCCAGCATGGATCCTCACATGGCAATGATGCAGGTCGTCGTAATAATGTTTGGTTTGTTTCCTGCTTCACACGTCCTTTGGGATTTTGCCCGACCTATAATCCAGTACATGAAGCGCAGAGGGAGGCATCCCATGCCTGTCCATCCAAGTTCCAGGACTGATTAGTCCAAACCAGCTCTATTGTACAACTCACACAGCAGTCTATGGGCTGCCCAGGGGCAATTTCATAATGTGCGTCTATTGTCATGTTTATTATTAGTGGCGTTATTGAAACTCTGCTCCATATGCACGTATAACAAGTTATTTAACATGACGTGGAGCCATAAATACAGATGTGACAATCTCTGTTACGCATACACTTTCATGCACACATTTCATTCTCCTTCTCTTCCTCTGTCACATAAATACACACACCGCATCACTTTTCCCAAGCCCCTTACTGAGTGTTTTTATCCTTGCTAGGCCTTGTCTCAAAGGGGAATAAGGCCCCTACTGAGAATCTTACTCACTTCCTACTGCGAGGCCTGTTTGGCCCCTTGGCAGCCCTCCTCCATTCACAAACTTCAGAAGACTCTCAATCCCTGCCTCATCAGCCATAAATTTACTTTGATATGGGCATGACTGACTCAGCGACTTGGATAACCTCACAGGTGATGATGCAGTGTGTATGCACGTCCTAGAAATCTGCCAAAAGCATATCCACCTGCAGAGAAGGATTAGTCTGAAAATGTCCCGCATCGTGCTGAAGCTGTCCCTTTGGGGTCTGTAGCCCCCAGGTGGGGTTTGGTGCTACTGGGGACACATTTGACACTAATAAACAGAGAGGGATTTAAAAAAAAAAAAAAAAAAAAGGAAAGTGCTTGTGTGTGTCCATGTATGCGCATGGTTGTATGCGTGCGTTTGTGTGTGTGCGTTTGTGTGTGTGTGTGTGTGTTTTGAACAAAAAAGTTGTTAAGCGTGTTAGAATTTGTTTGTGTTTGTGTGTGTGCTTTAGGGGTGTGTGTGTGTGTGATATATACACCCCCTACTGTCCTTTTTCTAGTCCCCTGTCCACACATCACAACTGTCAGTATCTAGTGAGATATGAAGCTGAAAAGGATGAAGCAGAAAAAGCCTTCAGATGGATATTACTGCTGTACTGCCTGTGGAGCATGGAATGGTGGATTTAGCACTTCCTCCATAGGATCTTTACTGTATCAGCGGCTCACCATATGGTATGTTGTAAAAGTATATTGCAATATATATTGCTTTTTCCCCTGGGTAACTAATTGGGTTTTTGCACAGTTTCAGTTAGAATTCTCAAACCATATGAGCTACTATTCTGAGGAATCTTAACTAATCTACATTTGTTACAGAATGTTGTTTTAGCCTAATGATCCCATTTTTACATGTTCTGAATTGAAAATGTGCAACTGTTTGTCAATAGAGGATGACAGATGATATTACTTTCACCCTGCAGGGACGATATTCCTGGAAAATGATTATCTCAGAGTCCAGATATGTGAATTGGTTAACGAATGAGGAAAACAATAAAACAGCTATAAATATGATTTTGACAGTTTTTGTTGTACATGTGTGTCATAATCTCTGCAGTCACACCTGAACACCTCATGCTGTCATTGCGCAAGGACAAGAATGTGGGTTTAACTTTTCTGTCTTAACCTTTACAGAGAACCAATTATTACATCTTATTTTATTTGTCTTGTTAGTGTTTCCTCTTGTTCATAATCCATGATTTTGGCCATAACTGGAGTATTCTGCTATGAATGCTAGGAATTGTACAAAATTGTAAAGGTCACATTCTATGGTTTTTTTTTTTTTTTTTGGAGTATGGTGGATAACCCTACTGGTATTTATAGAAACACCATAAAGAAACACTGCCAATAAACAACTTTTTTTTACTTTAAAGAATTACATAATACTTGGAAAGAAAGGTGTGTGTCCTTTAAAAGAGTCAAAATTATAGTAACACTGGAAAGTAAGTTCCTCTTGTGAAAACATTAATTTATAGCATCATTAATATAGTGCATATTTAAAAAAAAAAAGAAAAAAGAACTTTATTTACTAAATTCCACAGAAGCACCAACAAGTACAAATATGATGAAAAGCTGTCCAATCTTGGTATTTATATATAATGTGTTTGTTATTATTATCATAAATAATAAAATAAAATAATATAAGAAAAAAATAAAAGATAAAAAAATAAAGAAAGAAAATCAGAGAAATGCAGTATATGGTAATATTATCTATAGACAGTTTGGGTGTTTTTGCTTCGCAGTGACTTGATCCCCATTTGAGATCTTTTGTTTATTTGCGATGTAATGACTGGATAGCTTAGTGCTTTACATTGCTGACTTTTGTGCAGAAGGTTGCCAGTTTGAATCCCAAGCAGGTCCTTGGGCAAAGCCCTTTACACTACACATGTCTATATGGCTAAAAGCCCCAGCCAAATGTAAAGTAATGTTGTTTTCGTTAGGAAGTGTTACCACATTCTACAGTGTAGAGAGAAAAAGACAAAAAACAGGTCAATACCACTTAGGTTATTACGTCAGAAATAGTTTTATGTTTGCGAAAATAACTGAAAATGAAAATAAATGACTATATTCTTATGAAATGGTTGTATATTAAAGCTAACAAAGAAAAAACACTCAGTTAAATGTGTGAATCCACAAGTATCTGAACAGTTGCTACTCGGTAAACACCTTCCAAACACATAAAAACGACGGCAATTGCTGTGAAAATATGCTGAAAGTGATCTCTCAGGCATTTGGCAGAGCAAAACCACAAATTATGATTGCAGAGAGAGGCAACATTATGAGCCTTCACTGTGTGGTCCATCACCTACTATAGACCCTTGTCCCCTCCTGCTGTTCTCTCCTGCCCTTCTCCCCTCTTGCTGCCCCCTCTGCTGGGGGTATAAGGCATAGTTGACCCTGGTTAGAATTCAACTGGCTCAACAATAACATCCATAGACTTTTCATTCATGACAAGGTGGGATAGATAGATAGATAGATAGATAGATAGATAGATAGATAGATAGATAGATAGATAGATAGATAGATAGATAG
>JAPSES010000030.1:6080510-6091294 GCA_029822895.1 Maxillicosta whitleyi | reverse complement strand
TTCCACCCTCTGCATGGACCCAAAGTACAATCATGCAAAGTTTGAATAAAATCAGAGTAATAGCCTTAGAGAAATCTTGCGGACAAAGTTCAAGGCGGACGCAGATGCAGCTTCGGTAATGACACAAACACATATAACTCTGCACTTACGTTGGGAGCTAATAATATAGAAATGTGAAGGTGAGATGCACTGAAATAGAATCACACCTGCCCATCAGTATGCTTTCTAATTCACATTTTCCTGTTGCTAATTATTTATTAAAATGTTTCCGCTTCACCAATATAAAATAGCTACAAGATTACCTTATTTTGGATGATACATATCAGGAACCATCAGTGTAATTTCATCTGTTTTTGTTTCTTTACTTAACACATCTGTTCTATTTCTCTAACTCTACAATGGGATATGTAATTTGAATATGTATCTCTGTTAAAATGTGAAAAACTTGAATAAAAATGTGTATAAAGAAAGAGAAAATGGCTGTAAGAGCTTAAAATTATGTAAAAAAAAAAAACTCTTGCAGTATTCAAGGTCAATTACACTATTATGAACACAAAGCCAAGTGTATTGCTTCTAGTAAATAAAAAAAGACAACAAAAAAAAGACAAATAAGAGGATGTAAATTTTTATGCTGTTTCCTCATGTTCAGCATCACATGTTGACTTTCAGATTTCCAACAGCAGCCAGACATACAATAAAACTCACTGTAGCTGCTTCAGAGTATTTTATCTTGCATAGTATTTCATCCCCTGACATGAACTCTAAAAAAAAAACAAAAAAAAAAACATAATCTATTACAATAGAGGGAAAGTGAAATTCAATCTAACTTATATTCAAATATTACACACCATATTACAAACACCAAAGACACCCATGCCCCTCGTACAGGTAATGGTTAAACACTGCAGCTGCTGATCACACACAGATCCGTCTCATTCTGTGCTGCGTTTTGCTCCTCGGGGTAAATGAGGTCTTCAGGGCCACTTCAGGGCTGATGTAGATCACTCTGTCCGCATTGTGCATCTTTAAATGAGGGGGTGGGGAGGGCATTAGTCCGAGTCTGTGTCGTGGCGCCTCCTGTGGCTTTGTGTGGCAGCAGCGGGGGCCGTCCTGTGGCTGGCTGGGTTACGGGGGGCAGGAGACCCCCCGTCAGAGGAGTCTGTGTCATACCGCTGTCGATGATGGGGGTGTTGCTCGGTCTTTGCTCCCCCCCTCGAATGGCTGTCATGGGGTCTGGCTCCACTCTGACTATGGTATGATGGATTATGACGATGGTGGTCCTTTTTGTGCCTGGAGAGTAAAAGGAAACAAACAATCAGTGAGTGGGTCATGGTGATTGGCCCTTCAGTAAGTGGTTGGTGAGAGAGGTCGGGAACACACGACTGGATTCAACCAGATTCATTTATTTATAGTCAGAAAAGATGACTAGATTACATCCATATTCATTCTAAATACTACCTTCATATTAGTTTACATTACCATTCCTTGATCACTTGGACACACTGGAAATTAATCACATTATGTCATACTAGATGTTAATAATTTATCCAAATATTATCAATCTGGGCAGATGTAATATCCAAATCATAGGAAATACTTTTTTTTTTTTTCATTTAAGGGAAAATGTAATACATCTCATTATGGCACCACAAAGATGCAAAAACAGCTACAGATCATTTTCTCCAGACTGAAGGGAACATGTTTTATACAGATCCAGGCAACTTTATTAGATTTTTTATGGAAATGATATTTAAAGGTTATTATCTCCTCTAAATTCAGTACCAATATCATAATAATCACACTGACGATGGAAACAATTACATTTTTATGGTTCTTGATACTTCCTCCTCTAGAGTCCTAATATAAGGGATATAACAAAGGTCCAGAGATAGAAGGAACCCAAAGTTAAAATGCAGGGAGAAATAAATAAATAAACATATTCAGTCTGCTTTTTAACATCAATTATACACAGTGTGAATTCTACTGGAGGGATAAGCACCATTGTACCAAATATTTTCACTCATTTGGCAGCGTTATCCAACACATTCACCTACGTTTAACTGAGTTGTGACGTGGTCATAGCATATGGATCACATCATTTTCACATTCAGTAAATTACTTAGTTGCACATTTGTCAGTATCACTTACTGCACGCTTTCTTACTATATTATTATTACCATTTGTGTCATTTTTAGTCACTTTAACAAATGTGTGTATTTTTCATCTCCTCTTTATGTTTCTATTGTATTTGATGCTTCTTGTCTTGTGCTGCTGTAAATATGAATTTCCCACTGGGAGCATCAATAAAGTTCATCTGATCTAATCACTGACGCCTCATGTCTCTGCTCCCATGTTTGTCCTTTTCATTTGTGACCCCCCCCCCCCTCCTCCCAACCCTCCTGTGTGTGGGACAGTGCCTCAGCGCCCTCTAGTGCTGACAGAGGGCCGCTCCATGTTTTCTGTTTGTCTTTGGCTCAGCATTAAAACACATTGAGGTGTTGAACAAACCTTTTCCTGTTGTCATCTGAATCCGACGAGGACGAGTCCCTTCTTTGCCTTTTCTTCTTTTTTTCCTTCTTCTTTTTCTCCTTTTTGCTCTTTTTCTCTTTCTTTTTCTTTTTGCTCTCGTGCCTGCAGGAATTTTTTAACATAAATATACATTACTGAACAAAACTGGACGCAGGTTTATGTTCGTGTTATCAGATACTGTACATCAAAGTGTGTTATGAGATCAGAAATAGTTACCCATATCACACACTCACCTTTGCTCCGTTTCTCCTTTATCTGCGCTCTCAGATGTCTTTGTTGTTGAGGCTTCTGCGCGACCCTCGGTCTTATGATGCTAGAAAAAAAGCATTTCTTTGATCAGTTTTATCATGCAGGTATGTGTTTAGGGACAGCTTAGATGGCATCAGAGGGAAAACTCACTGTAAAAACTGGTAATCCCATTTTAGCAGCCTCCTTTTCCCTTTGGGACAGGACTATTTTCCTTGACCCTGCACTGCAGATGGAAAAATACACATCAACACCTACCAGTCAGCACATTATGATAACAAGCTCTCCTGCCTCCAGCTGAATGTGAAAATGAATGTTTCACCTGGGACTGACATCTTAGTTATTTGCAGGTAAATATATCAAACAAAAATGACCTTGAGCTTCCTAAACCTGAGATGCGGTCCACATTTCTCTCATCGCCATCTGGTTCTTCTCTCCTGCAAACATCTGCCAGGTCCTACAGAAATTGAGAAATTGCACTTATGTGAAACTTATTCTTAAACTTAAAATGTTTGCAAGCTTTGCAGTGAAAGCAAAACATAAAAGTAAAAAATACCTCTTTGGTCAGACCAGTTGGTTGTCTCTTTATATTCTTGTGTCCTCTAAGAAAGGATAAACTTGTTATACTTGGTTTTCAGTAGTCCAGTAAGTCCTTTCTAGTGAGTTATACTTACAAGGCAGCCATCAATGCCTCATGCTCTGCAGCTTTCACAGCAGCTAGTTCATCTTCTTTGGAAAAAGCTGCTCCACCCTTTTTGTCTCTTGAATACCATGTCAGATCTTTGCCTTTTTGCCACCGCCCCACAGGTGCCATCAAAGAGTTCCCTGGAAACAACAGACAGAAGAAATGACAGTAAGAACATATGCTGAAAATCTACAATCTGTATAAAGTTCAATGTAATATTATAGGGTTATGGAATGAATGAATGAATGAATGAATGAGGATTTTATTTCAGTGTCCATCTCATAGAGACTTATATCACACTACTGACATTCAAAACAGGAAGATGACCAACATATAAAGCATATACTATATATATATATCCATCCATCAATCTTCTGCTGCTTATCCGGGGTCGGGTTGCGGGGGCAGCTGCCTATGCAGGGAGTCAGCAGCTTATACTCATCCCAATAACAATTACATAAAACAAGGTCCCTTTAGTTCGGGATACAGAGTTTTTTTTGTCTACATTTCCATGCTGTTCCCAAAAATCTTGCCAAACTACATATTTCATTTTCAAATAACAACTCAACAGATCCCATTCAGGCATCCAAAACAAATCAGGCTTTTACATTGAATGTTCAAAAACAAAACAGTTCTGATATTATGATATAAATGACAATAAAACAGGAAATGTCATTCATCCTCAACAACCCTTAAGTCACACAAAGCGCATAAGCTGTCCTCTTCTGGGATGCCTTTATAGCCCAACCTGCCCAAAAATCTGTTTTGTGTTTCAAAATGTCTGGCTGCATTAAACACAAACAAATGTAAATAACTTTTTTCTTTACTGTTAACAAGAAAAAAAAAAAACACACCTAAATTCTTGACAGTTTCAAAATGTCCTGTGTTTTGAGGGGCAGTATCTTGCTGAAACATCCAGTTTTGACTTTGATGAAACAGTGCATGTGCAGAACGGAACACATGCGTTTGGAGAATATTTCTTGGCATTCAACGACTATTAAAGCTACCTATTGACTTCACCATAATCCTGACAAAATTGTGTGTTTTAAGAGCAAATTAAAAGTCTAAACATTACCTAACACATACACCCACTTAAACTTGGACTGTTGAACTGAAGCGATTCTACCCCAATGAGAAAACACACTCACGAACCTGGACTGTTGAACTGAAGTTACTATAAATAAATAAATAACTGCAGCACATCTGTGGGTGAACTATAAAAAGGCCAGCTTCCACAGACTGACAGTGGCAAATCTGATATTTAAGTTTATGTGTCGCCTGAATACTGTTTTTTTTTTTTTTTTTAAATTGCATTTGTATTTAGCTATCTTTTAGTGTGAACCATGACTCTATAATAAAGCCCAAATATCTATATCCTGTTCTATAGTCTGTCATGTACCCGTTTTCTGTTGTTTAACTTCACTGGATATACTATACACACACACGCGCACGTGTGTGTGTACCTTTTCTACTTAGATCCTATTTAATAAGCTGCTCACATATGCCTTAAATTGTCCCTGGAAACAAATAAAGTTTTCTGCATACCAGCAAACGCCGTGTTGTTATTCGAGCTTGTGTTCCTATTATAAGTCGGTTAACCGTATATGTTGTTTGTTGTATTTCTGTCTGTCATGTCACCACTGTGTTGGTCACTACGTAGGTCTTATTTGGCAGGCTGACAACGGCGTGGGCTCAGATAGCGGAGTGAGGACGTGTCTGCTCACAGACGGTGCAATGAAAGCTCGGACCTGCTGCTTTTAGAGGAGAAATCAAGATTAGTACCGGGAAACACGATCAATCTGTAAACTGTGTAATGAGGGACGCGACAATTAAAGGTACGTGGAGCTGTGATGTGACCTTAAACTGAGCTTTCACATGTGCTGCTTAGCACACCGCTACTTCCATCCTCGCCAAAACTCATGTCTGGGTGAACTTACCGAGATAATTTTCCCTGTGCTTATCAACTTTAACATCGTCCCAGTTGAACTGGTCCTGTCCTCCTCGTACTCCTCCAGATCTCGAAGAACCGAACATTATTATTCAGTTCTGGCAGTTTGACTGAAGTTGAAAAGTGTTAGCTCCACCGGCTAACGCACAAGCAGCACGACTGATCAGGCCTTCGTCGCACACTCATCCGAGTTTTCCGTGAAGTTTCAGCTCTACTTCCCGATGTTAAACAGAACACCGGGTTTCCTGAATGGACCTAATTTCAACACGTCAATAACTCATTTGAGAGTTTTTATCCTAACCCTACCGAAATGGTTCGGTATAAAACAAGCGACAGTTAAGAGTTGAAATTTATTTCATGCTAAGCTACGCTATAAAGCTAACAGTATTGATATAACAACTAGACTGTCTGAATATTCGCCTATTTCTTGTGTCGTTGGGAATGAGGTTGTAATTACAGCCGGTCTGTTTGCATTTAAAATATCTACATTTATAGTCTATGCGCTCTGTTGCTTATCTAAAAAAATACGTTTCTATTGTTGAACGCAGTCGCGACGCTCGTGAAGGTATCGTGTTGATGTTATGGCGCGCAGTGATGACGTAGGCAGCACAAATGGCTCTGACAGCAGAGCCGCAGCGCAGAAGTGGCACAAAACATTCCGGAGACCATACCAAATACTTGGATTAACGTAACTCCTGATGTACATGAGATTTTGTTCAAGGCTATTTTCAGGTAGGATATAGGATAATTGTTTTTATGTGCCTGATATTTGATGTTTTATAGCATTGTATCAGTCCACCGCTGACTGCCATTCATTTAATCCTCTGTTGAAGGGGCTATGGTGTTTCTACTGCTTAATCGAGGAAGAAGAGGAATGTATATGCTTTTATTTTGTACGATTAAGCTTATGGATTCCTCTATAATGCGTATTTAATGCATTAATTCATAGGCTCAGCATTCCTATCTAGCCTATATGTGTATTAATAGTGTTTTATTGCTCAAAGAGCCAAAGTATACTTTAGTAGTGCTGAATTAGCATTTTTGTCTGTCAGATAATGTACCTGACCTTATACTCACCTTACAGCTATAATAAAAGTGTTACTACATCAGCTTCTATGCATTACATTGGTATTGACAAAAGATAGAACCATTACTATACTAGACAAACCAATGATTTATTGAAACTGTACTGCTGCTACAAACTCAATACAATGCGCAACTTTTCTGTCCTTAAAACTCTACGTTAATTTTTCATGTTTTATTACTTTGACGTACGAATTATGCGTCAGATAAATCTCTCTCTCTCTCTCTCTCTCTCTCTTTTTTTTTTTTTTTTTTTTTTTTTTTTTTTTTTTTAAAGATGAACATGTAATATTTAGACTTAATTTAAAGAACGGCTATGTCAGAACTGTGTTTCAGTCATTGAACACACACACACACACACACACACACACACACACACTGAACTGTGTTACTTTGAAATTCTCAACAACCTATCCATTATCTGATACAGATTTCATGTGATTTGTAATTGGTTTCAGGCAGATGTCAATCACATGATATTTAGTGCACATGGCAAAATCTGTCCAGCACCCAACAAGTGTCATTCTTTGCTGGTTGTAATCACATGCTTCTTATTTCCTGTCACTCTCTTGTTGTAACAGGTTTATTGGTTTGCAGAGGCTGCAGCATTTGTAGCTTCTTGTTCTGAGGGTTTGTGGTGCTCAGTCAATTATATGTGATCATGCATATTGATCTTTGATTTCTGATGACTTCTGTCACATGTTAAATGCTGGAAGTGATCGCAGATAAAACAAACACGTCTGGTTGTAAGCTTTGAACATTTGAGGCAAAAGTAAAATGGATAATTTATAGTGTTTCTATTTTGCAGATGGGTTTATTGTGAGATTCATTGATTTAGATGATTAATCAGTTTTCATGTTTTGATTACAATGATGAATCTAAAATCTACCCTGTTGGTGAAATGGTGACAGAGAGCTCATGGAGAGGGAAAAAAAACCAAAACATGCTACGCAGTGATAAGTGTAAAAATGTTCACGGGGTGCTGTGGGACCTCGGAAAATGGAACTCCTGCACCTTTATTTAGCCATGTTCCTGTTTGGGGTAAACATTCAAGAGGCGACGGTGAATGACTCTTGTCATTTGCACCTGCAGCGTCAACCTCACTGCATCTGGTTTGCATGGACATAAGAGTGCTCATACTGCTCTGTTTTTATTGTAGGTCATTTAAAGAAAGGACAAGTTTCCCTTTCGCTTTCACAATCACAGCTGTACTTATCAAATATTTCCCTTGTAATTTGAATTGTGTCATTTGAATATTCCCTTATTGGACTAACTTCCAGCCTGTGTGATCTCTGACCTTCCTCTGAGTTATAAAGGCAGATGATGGTTTTACCCATGGGCCAACTTCTGGCTGAAGGAGTGTTCTAATCATTTTGTCGTCCCTCTGTCTGTCCGTTCAACAACACAATCACATTAACTGAAGAAAGCATTTAGATATCTGCACCAAATTTATACTGTGGATGCATGTTGTCATGGAGCAGAAGCCTATTGGAAATAGATGACGTTGATGTACTTTTTCAAGGTCAAATGGCTTTGTGCAGTTATCTGCGTACGTTTAAATATTAATAAGTTTTACACAAACGCAATCTAATCTAATTATAGGGTAGTAACTTTGAACAGAATCTTGCACTATATTTGACCGAGGAGTGTTAAAAGTGTGTAGCCAGCGCATTATGTTATTATACCTGTAGTTATTTTCATAGGTGACAAAGGGTTCCTTGTATGTGTGTGAGAGCTGCTGACAAGAGTTAAGCTATTAAAAATCAGCTGACTTCCTGTTAGTGCACTGATTTCTATACATAAAAGTTGTTTTTGTTTTTTTTTAAAAAGTATAAAAATTAAGATTATCTTGGCTTTTGGATCAGAATTAAAACACACCAACATAGGTCATTGGGTAAAATCCACTAAATCTGATTATCTTTGACAGTAATATGTAGTGGTGTAAACGTGGCCCTGCCCTCCTCAGGGTTTTTCCTCCCTAAACCACTCACAGTCTTGACAAACCCTTCCTATATTTGCTTTGTGTGTGTGTGGGTGTGTGTGAATATAAAGAAAAGCTAAGCAGGAAGACGGCAGGCAGAAAACATAGAGAAGGTAAAGTGCCTAAAAACATTCCTTTGTTTTGAAATGTGAGCTACAGATACTACATCCGCGTCTTTCTGCTTCCTTTAATGTAAGTGTGTGGTTGTGGTTAGTGACACAGACTGTGTTCTGTGTTTGGTCGTCAGTTTGTTTTCTCCTGCCATTACAAGCAGAGTAGAGCTCTCCAATTAGAGCCGAATTACTCCCCTGAGAGCTCCATGGTAACCTCACAGTTTGCTGGCCAATTGATTATCTCTGCTTGTGTGTGTGTGTGTTATCTGTAGAGTGTACCACACACTGCTTATCATTTCATCAGGTCTCACCCGCTGAACTGGACTCAAAGGCGTACTTATTAACCTTCTGTCATTTTTCTTGGATATTCTCCTCGATCTGGTTTGTTTTGATGACTCGTACTAAAGGATTTCATTGTGTGTGAGTCTTGTTTGCAGCCTCACCCACTTACTTCCTTTCTTTTCTTTTAATTTTCTCTTCTTCTGCTCGTTTCATAGCTATGGCTGGACCCAGGCCTGTGGTTCTTAGTGGCCCATCAGGGGCAGGAAAGAGCACTCTGCTGAAGAAGCTCATGAAGGAATATGACAGCGTCTTCGGCTTCAGCGTCTCCCGTAAGTTTTCAGCGGTGTTCGGCATCATCTCGGCTTTCAAAAGGCTTTTTACTTCTGGGTATAAACGCTACAGTGACAGGCAGATGGCGATAGAGGTCTGGAAAAAGTTACAATGCTGGTTGTAGCTATTTATAGATTTGTGTTTGAGTGTTGGCTCTTGAAAGTGCTGACATTATTCACATATTACAAAGAAAAGACTCGTATTTATTGGCAGAAAATGACTTTTAGGTCTTTTAGATACACTTTTTAGATTCAGACAGAATATTCCTGTTAGGTGATAGATTTTTATTAATATCTGAGATTGCTGATACTAGTATGAAAATGTGTTAATGGGTATTATTATATTAGCGTATATAGGAATAAAGATGTATTGTATTATTTTTATTGTTGTTGTTGTTATTATCATTAGTAGTAGTATTACATTGATGTTAATATAAAATAATAGTTGGTATTATTTATATAGAGATCATAAGGAATGGAGATTGGGAGTAGGAGTATATAAGTTTAATGTTTAATTTTTTTTTTTGTCTTTTGTTTACTTATCAACCTTTTTTTTGTTTCATTACTGATATTTTGTTGGTTGGTTTTGTTTTTATTTCACTGTCTACAAGATTTAGGGAAAAAAAAGATGTCTGAAGTAGGACTAGACTGTTTGGAATTTCAGGTAAATCTGAAGCCAAAAAAAAAAAAAAAAAAAACACAGCCACAAAGCTCAGTTTACATATATTTTATTGGAAAAATGCATCTAAAGTGTTTTCTAACCAAGATAATCCTCAATTAATAATGTAATTATGATGTAGTGGGCTTGGGCTTTACAACAGGATGCTCAGGTTTTAAGATCAGTTTAACACCATTGATGATTAAAAATAATAAAAATGTAGTGTTTTCAGATTTTTAATGACAATGATTAAAAAAAAAAACAGCTAAAAGAACATAAGATAATACTAATGTTCCACATTTCAGAGGTTTTGAGTCAGTTTTAGATCTGGTTTGGAGTTGATTTATGTTTTCCTAGTGCAGTATTTGTGCTGAAAATATATAGTTATAACATTCAAACCATGACTGAGAAATCATTGTGTTTTCGTTCTTCAGATACAACAAGACGTCCTCGACCCGGGGAAGAGAACGGCAAAGGTAGACGTCTCCCCTCGTCCACAGTGATGCACATTTCCCCGCGCTGTCACACACCTGATGTGTATTTGATTTCCCCGCTCTGGGATTTTCAGATTACCATTTCGTTACGCGGGAGGAGATGCAGGCGGGCATCGACAAGGGCGACTTCATCGAGAACGCCGAGTTTTCAGGGAACATGTACGGGACGAGTAAAGCAGCCGTGCACGACGTCCAGGCCAAAAACCTCATCTGTATACTGGACATTGACATGCAGGGAGTGAGGAACATCAAACAGACGGACCTCAACGCCATCTACATCTCCATCCAGCCGCCGTCCTTGGAAATACTGGTGAGGACGGAGGAGCGTGTAGTCTGTATTTTAGTTTGTTTCATTTAATGCAGTGGTTCTCAAAGTGCGGCCCGGGGGCCAATGGCGGCCCTCTGAAACATTTCTGGCGGCCCTCAGTAACCAAGA